>CAVNZG010001136.1:0-98811 GCA_963693315.1 Diogma glabrata
AATGAGCCCGATTCAACGTTTTTTCAGTATTGATAATTGTCAACGGCATTAAATGTGTGGCGTGTCACTCAACATATGCCACAACCGACGATGGGATAGATACATTAATTACGCGGGCAACAATCAAAATCTAATTCGTGCATTGTTTCATTCATGGGAACAATATAAAAGGCAAATGGCTAAAAAAAAATTTTTCTCAAACTCGAAACAAAAATTTACAATGAAGGGCTGTTAATGTTTCGTTGCGTTGTGTGTTCTTAACAGTTTGAGAATTCTATCGATCTGCTGCTGTTGCTGCTTCGTGTAAAGTAAAATTGCAACGCGAACCAAATTACTTTCAAATTATTTCTAAATATTCTTACTTGCTATATAAGAATCACGATTTGTGAGACAACGAACTATACTTACGGCCAACAATAAAGACATCTACGAACTTCACAAAATTATTCAATCTAATATTCAAAGCGAAGAAATAATATAGAAATCCGCAACTGCTATAGAGTCAAATGAAGCATTTTGTTTTCCAACAGAATGTTTTTAATTCACTCGATCTGTCACACCCCGTACTGCAATTGAAAAACAGTTCACCGCAGTGTACCGATGAAATGCATAAGAGTTACTTTTTTATTCGTATCAATTGCTCGCCAGTAGGTACTGCACAAAGACTAACTTTGCTGAAATCAATAACCCTGAATAGCCTCAATCTACACCAGTTTAAAAAAGTGTTCAATACCTCAGATGCATTTTGGACTAAGATCTAGGTTTTCAGAGGCATCTTGTTGTGATAAATATTCTGGTTGTTGTAATAAATATTCGATAATTCCACAAAAAAAGCACACACTTTGATTTTTATTAAACAAAGGTTAATAAAATTTTATTCCAATTTTACCAATTTTACCAAGCCTAAGTAATATTACGTAATATTACCAATTTTACCGGTAATTTTACCATTGGTAATATTACCTTTACATCTGTAATCCAGAGTGGAGTCAACACTAATCGAATAATAAACTGCGCCAATGACGTCAGCTGCAATACGATTTTTGATTTCTTGCCCCATGGTGGTAATAAATTCGTCACATATTGTGCTTGAGAGGTACGACGTTCTTCATAAAAATATCCCAATAACAATCACTTTTATCATTTCATTAAGTTTGCTTCAGATGTCGCATACCTTTTCCTTTGTTGCCAAATTTATCACTATGCTTTTTTAAGAAAGGATCAAATTTAGCCAAAAGTTCAAGAGCTCCAAGAAAATTGCCATTGTGATTCGAGCCCAGAGTTTCATCACTCTCGGAAGTTCGGAATTAAAACTTTTGTTTTTTATTTATTTTCCTTATAAATTATATATCTTTATTTAAAATATTCGAAAATATTATTGCTTTTAGATTGCAGAATAGAGAAATCGAAAATTTTATTTGGAATTATTTATTTGAGAATCTGAGAAAACAATGGAACCCATAATTAAAAACTGCTGCAAGAGTATCGCTTGAACTAGAGAATCAATTCATGATACACATTGTATATACTCTATTTCAGAGATTTTTTAAGGGTGTAATTGTTATCGTTTTTCGCAGTTCTGATTTCAGACATGCAGTTCTGAATCATCAAAAAATCAGTTCTGTTTTTTAGCCATCAAAAATTAATTTTTAAAAATACTTTAATTTACTAGGGTTTTTTTCGAAGTTGATAACCGTTTTATTTAGTAATCAATTTTGGGAAATGAGGATAAAGGGCCCCCAAAAATTTACCCGCCCCAGGGCCCCCAGAACTCTTAATCCTCCACTGATATATATATATATATATATATATATATATATATATATATATATATATATATATATATATATATATATATATCTGTAGGTGGGAGGTAAACTACACCAAGTCACATTTTTAAAATTTTACAGGAAAGCCAAAAAACTGTGAAAATCACAAACCCTGCTATATCTCTATTAACTGCTTCCCTTACCCCGAAAATTTTTTTTGCTTTATTATTTTTTTTTAATTTCCATGATATCCTTGATTAAATTACGTCATATTATGAAACGGTTATATGTTAAAAAGGACTTGGTTTGCTTTACCTCACAATGATGGATCTTAGTATTCACAAGTCCCTTGAAACATACAGCACCAAGTCCAAGACAATTGTACATAAAAGGTGTTTCCAAAAATAATGTTAAAGGCTTTTTTATAAACTTTACTTCAAAATATATTATTAACAATGTAAGTTTAACGTTAAAAAACGTTTAAAATTGTTAACATTCTTTAAGAAACTAAAAGAAAGACGTTAAAACCTAAAGACACATTGACTAAGTGCATTTGGTGTTATTTACCTCTAAATACATTGTTGTCGTCTACAACACTATTTAGTCATAAACAGAACTATGTACCCAATCCTAGCATAGCATTGGTCTTATTTATTATTTTTTCAGTATGATGAATGAAATTTAGACAATAATCAAGGTGAATGCCGAGATCCTTATGCACATTCACTCTTTCAATAACAGTGCTGTTTAAATTGTATGTGTAGCTAATGGGATTTTTCTTATGATAAAAACTCATAAGTCGACATTTCCCAATATTAAGTTCGAATTTGTTTCGTTGGCACCATTCAGTAAAACGGTTTAGATCTTGTTGAAGAAGCAAACAATCATTCAATGTAACTGTTTTAACAAATACTTTCATATCATCTGCGTAGAGCAAAAATTTTGAGTGAATAAAACAACTACCAACGTCATTAATACAAATTAAAAATAGTAGAGGACCATGGTAACTACCCTGCGGCACCCCTGAAGTAACTTCTACCCCAGACAATAAACGATCTCCTAATTTCACTACCTGTATTCGACCTTCAAGATAAGAAGCTAACCACAAAAACATGGCAGAGTGAATACCCGCGCAGCGCAACTTAAATATTACAATTTCGTGAGAGAAATTCTGTCAAAAATATAGCTGAATACTACATATACCTGATCACCCTCTTCTATTGTATTCACAACAAAATCAACAAATTCAAACATATTCGTAGTAGTAGATCTGCCAGGAAAAAAATCCATTTTGCTGGGGAATGATACACTTTCCAATCTCCTTAATCAATATATCCCGAACAATACATTCAAATAATTTAGGGGTGGCAGATAGAATAGAAATGGGTCTCTAATTTTCAACTAATGACCTATCTCCACTTTTGTACACAGGAATAACATACAAAGACTTCCAGCAAGCAGGAACATATCCAACTATTTAAACAACAACAACTGTTTAAATAATATTTGTGACACTTGTTTTCAACGCCCAACGATTGAAATATTATAATAAATTTTTATTATTTTTAATTAAAACAACTTAAAGACCAATCTCTTATATTTTAATTGTTTTGAAATTTAAATTAAATGTATTCACGTTTCATTAATATATCAAATAGTTTGAAATATTTAATCACCTCATTACGAAATGTCAATGTTTTTTGTTCACCACATTCGCCATTTTCGTAATGGTTTCAAGAATAATACTAATTTATAATTTCTCCATTGCGATTACGAAAATAGCGTTACGAAAATTTTAGATACTTAAAATTTTCGTAATGGTTCAAGAATAGGGCCCCTGGTCTACCGGTTGTTAATTTCCTATTTTTTAAAAATTCTCCATTTTTCATCCCAGGTTTACTTAGCGGGATAAATTAATTTAAGTGTTGATGCTCAACAATTTGTAACAGTGTTTTAATGTTCTAGATTTAAGTTTTAATTTAATTGACAATCTAATGTAATTTTATGTTTTTTAATTTGTGCAATTTCGTTTAAATGTTTTAAAAATGTAAGTTTTTCTTAATGTCTTTTATTCTTTAAGTTTTGTCTAACAATAATTTATTTTAATTTATTATTTTTGTCCAATATATACATTTTTTTTACCGACATCTTGATAATGGAGAACAAGAGCCTCCGAAATATAGATAACAAAAATAAATCTTTAATTCATAATATGATAAATAAACTCAACTATTAATTTGAAAATTTCCACCTAAAATCCCGTATTTCAAAATAGTATATTAAGAAACTAGTTTCATAATCGACGATTTTATCGCACGCAATCTGTTTAGAATACGACCCGCGCAGGGGGGAGTTTTCTAAAGGATAAGTGCGATAAAACGTCTTATGAAATTTAAAAAAATGTGTATTTTATTAAAAAACAGTCAAAATTGAAATTTTGTTATTATTACGAATTATTTTAATTAATTAAAATATTTAATACTAATTCAGATATTCTTATTAATTTTATTTACATAATTATTCGTTTTAATTTTTACTGACGTTTGTATGACCAATGTGACCAATCTTGAAAAACAAAACTTTGCGTATCGTAATGAAAGCCATTTCGATACGCAGTTGGGTATCGAAATGACTTTATTTTAGACGCAAAATAGAAAAAATTATTTTTCTACTCCTATCACAGCAAATTATAAATTACATCACACTATCCATGACATGTAAATTGATTATTTCAAATAGCGTGCGGTAAGTAAAAAAAAAAGCGTGCGGCAATGGATTTTCATATATGTATATATTACCGCACGCTTTTAATAAAAAGAAAAATTTTTATTTAAAGAAAATATTGATTTTTAAAAATTAAATATTTCAATTCATTTTGACACAGAATAATGCAAAGCCTACCACAATTTGTAAACTATTTGCATTTAATTTATAATTCGTAGTTCATTTTTCAAGTAATTATATGCGTTTGGGCATTAAAACAAAGTCGTAGAAAAAGCATATAACAAATCTCGAGTTGTAAAGCATTTTCCATGCTCGTGAAGATACTGCACTCGACGCTACGCGTCTCGTGCGCAAAATTTTCCCTCGCATGTAGAATGCTATTTACAACTCTAGATATGTAATATACAATTACAACATCGTTTTTAAAACATAGTTATTGTTATGGGTTTTATGAATCTAGGTAGATCTTTAGACGTATATAAAATATAGTAGTTTATAATATGGAAAAACTCATTCTTAAAATTTTGTAGAAAAAATCTAGCATACTAATGTCGTTTGCTTTTTGACAAAAAATGTGATCTAAGAGCAAAAAAGGAGCTGTCAGATCACTTTTTTTTGCATTTCGTATTCTTTTTGTACAAAAAGATTGCTCTTCTTTTGATAATATTTTTCTGAATCTAGATTTTTTGGTAGATCAAGCTGTAAATACAATAAATTTACACAATTTACACATCTATCAAATTAGTAAACAAAAAGATAAATGGCTTCACGATTACTATTTTTTTAAAGTGAAATAGTTATTGTTGAAATAAATGTTATGTTTAAATCGTATTTTAAATTTAAAATTAATAAAAAATTATTTAATTAAATACTATTAATTACAAAAACATTAAACGATAGTTCACATACACAACTACAAAACTAGATCAAATTTTTTCATATTCTTTTTATGAAAAAAAAAAAATCACTTTTTCTGCTCTAAAAAAAAAGAAAACGACATAAATAAAGTTCATGAATTAAAAAAATTTTTGAAATAATTTTCAGCATATCAAAATTTTATTTTACAACTGACAAATCTCTTATTTTTTCTAAAATATTTTTGTTAATGAAGTCGATGTAAAGAAGTATAGTAGAATTTTTTTGCCAGCGAATTTCTGACAGCTAGGACGCAGCAAGAGATATAAGATGAGACAAAAAGTAAAATAGAGGTGTATTATTTATTTTGGGATAAATTTGTTTTCAAAACAATTATATTAGTTAAATTTCTACTTCTAGTTCGTACCATTTGTTTGTTGTGTTATTTGTTTCCATAGGCGTCGTTATTTTTATTATAATTATTTTTAATTATCAAAATTTTGTTACATTGCCTACAAAATCATTAATATTTTTACTAGTTTTTGGTTTTCTATTATAATTAGTTGAATTTCAATAGTAATATATTAATTTTTATGAGTTTTTTTGTCCATTTCGATGGGACCCCAATAGTTTTTTTTAATATTTTAATCGAGACACTGAATGTGCAAACAATATGCGCATGTGCAAACAATATGCGCATAACAAACAAATTTTGTGTTCGCTGGCAAAAAAATTCTACTATACTTAGTAGAATTTTTTTGCAAGCGAACACAAAATTTGTTTGTTATGCGCATATTGTTTGCACATGCGCATGCACATGCGCATATTGTTTACACATTCAGTGTCTCGATTAAAATATTAAAAAAAACTTTTGGGGTCCCATTGAAATAAACAAAAAAACTCATAAAAATTAATAAATTACTATTGAAATTCAACCAATTATAATAGAAAACCACAAACTAGTAAAAATATTAATGATTTCGTAGGCAATGTAACAAAATTTTGATAATTAAAAATAATTATAATAAAAATAACGACGCCTATGGAACAAATATCACAACAAACAAATAGTACGAACTAGAAGTAGAAATTTAACTAATAAAATTGTTTTAAAAACAAATTTATCCCAAAATAAATAATACATCTCTGTTTTACTTTTTGTCTCTACTTTTATCTCTTGCTGCGTCCTAGCTGTCAGAAATTCGCTGGCAAAAAAATTCTACTATATTTATTTATTGAAGCAAAAATAAAAAAAGTATTTTGAATATGAAAGAATTTGAAAAGAAAAGGTAATAAGAAACTAACACTAATGCAATTTTCATACGGAAAAAAGCAACAAAAATTAAAATTTTGTAGTTTCTTGTTGCCAGAATAGAAAAACCACTCTTTCAATCGGAAACTTATGTTGTCTCTATTGTAATCGACAGTAGAGCCATAGCTCGTAGCAGTTAAAACTTTAGTAATATTATCTGAATATACGTAATCAATGATTATACTTAAAATTGATTATATTTATTATAATCGATTGATTGATTATAATTGATTATGTTTCTAGAATAAAAAACAATAAGAAATGTAAAGAAATTACCCCAAAAATACACATAAATTTTTTTTATTATACTAAAGATTGCCGAAGCTTAAAAAGTCGGAAATGGTCGGGTTCACATTAACTACGTCTTGATTCGATTTTCTGTCAAGTACGTTGTAATTCTGTTTGTAATAAATACTCGACATCCTGTTATTTTAGGCGGTATACAAAACGCCTTAACAGTTATATGAAAATTAATAACGGATTGTCCTCTATTTAATAAAAAAAAATGACTCAGAACGATTTCAATTATAATATTCTGATGAATCTGAAAATGAATTTGGTAAGTAACAAGAACCAAATGAAAATACTTTTCTATATTATAACGTCACTCCAATAAAATCTTTATTTGCAAGTGATTTTATAATTTGTATGAGGTTTGTAGGAATAAGGCCCATGAGAATTAGTAATAAAACTAAAATCTTGCATTTAGGATCTGAATTTAATTTAAGTTAATATTGCTTTTTTTTACAATTTTGTGTTGCAAAGTTTTTAAATTATTGTTCATTCTTCAATTTTGAATGTGAGGCCATTCCATTTAGGTATAATAAAACCTCTTTTTTTTAAGGCAGCATTATAAACACTTTTAGATAATAAACTTACATTATCTAACACCACAAAATACAAAAAATATCTACTGTTGACAATGTATATTGGAACGCAAACCTTTAAATATCTCGCAATAACAAAAACAGGACTTACCCTACTTTTAAAATAAACGGCTCATATGTATATTATATAAACATAGAATTTTTCGTAAGAAAATCAATGTTATTACTTAAAGTTATATAGTAAGGAAACTGGTTTTAATGCTTTATTCAATTTGACTTACCCAACAGTAAACTAAACTCTGTAAAACTTTTGGAACATATGTTTGACGAATTAAATTCGTTTGTCAATATACATATTATATGGGGTGTCCAACAGCCTCCAAAAATTAAAGCAGCTGTCATGAGCATGTATGCTAGTTTTCTTCTTGACCTTAACGTTGATGTTTGCCCCAATGGTAAATCAGCTGCTGGTGTTTTAGAAGGAGGTTGTTTTTTTTCTTTTGATGTTTGTTTTTGAATTTTTGAAACTGTATTCTGTTTAGATTTTATGGATCTAAAAATGAATGAAGGTAATTGAAAATATAAAATCGAGAAATTTTAAATACAAAGAAATAACATCAGTCAGTTATAATGAACTGGCCGATCAAAGCTTCAAAGTTTGATTATTTGTGTTTACTTTCTATTTATTTTCATGCACAATTAATTCTTTTTTATAACATTAAGTTTGCAAAAATAATTAAAAAATATGTCAACAAATAACTACATAACACAAAAAACTTTTAAAATAGACTAAAATAATTATACAGGATGATTTACAGGTAACCAGCCATATTCACCGATGTATTCCTGAATCCTGAGCAAATCCTAAGTAAGACCTCATCTATATAACATTTTGTTTATGATTATTTTCTAGTGCTAATTTTTCAAATTTTTATGAAATGAATATAGTTTTAAGTTAAAAACAACTCTGTTATTGTATATAATTATTGTATAAGCTTTCCTAAAAAACTTTCCTCAATTTCATAGAAAAAATATAAACTCAGGTGCCGAGTTGTCAAGCTTTTAATCTGTGGAAATGGTTAAAAATATATAGCGATTGGAAGAAAACTGATATAGTGCATTAATTTTGGGTAGATAGAGAGACTGCAAAAATAAATTTGTATGCAAAGATGCGCAACGGTGCAAGTGCTGTTTCATTTCTGGTTATATATGCAATGTCTTAGTTCTTATTACAAATTTATATGTCTTTTCATTAAAATCACTTATCAAAATTTAAAGCTTTGGAAGTTAGTTTCTAAGAAGCAAGCCCTCGCCAGGCTTCTCATAACTTTGACCAATATCGTTCAAAACTATTTCCTTGCTGTTCAAATTTATACCATCCTTAACGTTTCCTTAAAATTGATTCACGAACGAGGACTGTAGTACAACATGACATTTAGAAATAGTTTCATTTTGAAAACAGTTTTGCTATAACAACACGTTTTTAGAAAACTTCAGTGAGTCTAATATTAGGTGATAAAAAAAGCATCCACCGTAAAAGTGTTTGCCAATTGTTAGCCATATATCATGCATTACTAATTTGATTGTACCAAACGACCGCGCGTCTGGAATGTGATTTCTTTTTACATTTTTCGTAAAATCAGTTATTATAAATTCGTCATTCGTGTAAAAACTGTTATTTGTTTGAAAATGAGCGAAATTTATGAGAAAGTATACAATATGTGATGATTGTTCACTATAAAAAAACAAAAATGCTACCTTGTCATGCAAACAAATTGTGAAGTTTGCGGTGAGGATGCTGTAAGAGAACGCATGTGGTTTAATGTTCTGGAAATTTTAATGATAAAGATGATCCTTGCTCTGACAGGACAGCCACTGAAAAAGCCACATAAATTATTGGTAAGAAATTTGTTTAACTGAATTTCCATCGGTGAAATGCTACTAAAACGTAAAAAAATAAAGCCATTTTTGAAGGGAATCATCACGCGCGATAAAAAATGGTTTAAATACAATAATGTTAAACGCAAATGATCATGATCATAGGTCGGTGAGGAGCCACAAACAACGCAAAAGCATGGATTGACCTCTAAAAAGGTAATATTGTAGGTACGGTGGTATTGGTAAAGAGAAATTTGCCGACAGAAGAGTCACTGAAAATCACTTCATCAGTTTGTTGGTCAATAAACCACAGAGATCCAACACCGATGAAATCATTCTGCTACCCATGAAATGGCAAAAAGTTATAAATAATAGTAGCACATGTTTGCAATTGATTACAACAGTAATCCGTACTTGATTAAAATTGATTTTCTATGAAGAAAAATTTCATTTGAATATTGAACAAAAAATGGCCGATTTTTATACGTACATATGTTTGTGACATTTCGAATTTTAACCATTTCTTAATTTGTAGAAGGAATTGCCGGAATCTAGAAAAATGCATGACCTCGGCTTTGCCGGAAACCACACTGGTATTCTCCAAATAATAGTTCAGCAAAAGGATTGATTTTGGCTAGCAAAATGTATGAAAAGATCTTATATGCTGTGCAGAGGAGTGCGATTCCCTTGTATTTTGCACATTGTATGCGATTACCTTTTTTATGGATTGGTATCAGCATAGCTGAGTTCCAGTCCTGTGTCATGGTTTCAGTCCTCCAGATCATTTAAGCAAGTTCAAATAATCTTGAAGATAGAGTTTTGCCATCATGTACAATCATTTCGGATGTTATTCCTTCGATACCAAGTGCTTTGTTGTGTTTTAATTTTGACAGCGCTGCTTTGAATTCCTCTTTGGTTAGTTTGTTTACATGTACCTATGATGCACGAATAAGCTTTGCTCGTCACCCCACTTGCTGCTGGTCACTTAAATTGAAAAGATTCTCAAAATAAGCGGTCCAAGTATCTAAAATATTTTTAAGGTCTACTTGGACGCATCATCGTTTTGAATAGCTGTCGATCTAGTTTGAGGTCCCTTCTTTAAGGGGTTAATCTGTTGAAAGAAGTTACGCGATTTGTATTCCTTATTGAATCTTTAATTCTCTTCACACTTTTTCTGCCAACATTCTCTCTTCGTTCGTCTACATAGCTTTGTAACGGCTTGTCTTGCCAGTTTACAGTATTACTTCGTTGACCTGGTGTTGCGTCCTTGTAGACATTTCAGATAACAATCTCTTTTGAACTGAATAGCGTCAAGACATACTTGATCCATCCAGAGTTTCTGGGATTGGTTTTCTGGTATGCCCATATTTGATTAAACACAATGACTTATCGAAGTCTCCATTAATGGAGACTTCGATAATTTTTGATTTCTTCGATATTTAGGCAATACGGTTTTGATATCTCTCTACAGTTTCAGCATTCTTTAGTCAAGAGATGTCAAAACGTTTGCGTTGATTGAATTTTGGAATGCCCGGATTCGGAAAGTGGAATCTTATTTTAGCACATACAAGGAAGTGGCTACTTTAAATATATGCATCTCCAAAGAAACGCACATCCAGATTTCGAGTGTTTCAATTCGGTGAGCCTCAAAACTGCTTATGAATCGATCGATGCGGAAAGAAAGTACTGACAATTCTCAAATTATTTGATAATGGAAACTCAGTCAATCTCTCGCCACTATCATTTAAATTCAAATGCAAACTGTTAGGGCCAACCTTATTTTCACAAGAGATATATTTTCAATCCTGCCCATTTAAGTCACTAAGCACCATAATGAAGTCCCGTGTTGGTGTTTGTTTCATAACCTCATCCAGCGCTAAGTAGCAATTATCTTTCTCGTCGACGGTCTTAGCTAGTTTGGCTGCTTGGAAAAATACGAAAGTCAGATGGATGGGCTGCAAACTTGTTGCCTTCCTTTGGATAAATGAGTCTTTGTCAAAATCTATTTTGTATTTACTGATATTTTTTGCTTTCTTATAGGCAAAAAGTTTTTCTGGAGTTTTGAGTTATAGGTCTTACTGTGGGGTGAAATCCTACGCAACGAGTTTGTTGATCAGGTTGGCATGCCAGATTCGATCAAATGCTTTTGAGTTGTCTAATGCGATAACGTACGTTTAACCACCTTTATTAAGTATGCTGTTCCAACGTTGGCTACAAAGTTCAATTTGTTCCTTTTTTTGTGACGGGCTAGACAATAGCTGACAAGCACGAAGGTCCCAATTCCAGATTTATAGAATTTGTAGAAAATTTTGGTAAGAGTAAGTGCAAGTTCTTTTGAAAATGTTTTTGGAATAATAGGAATGATATCCAGACCGGAGGTTTTGTTGGTATTTAACCATCTTAAGATTTTATCGACAATTTTGGTTTTGAAATCAAGATTTTTCATACTAACTTCTGAATACTGGATTTGTCGTATTTCTCGTGTTGTGTTTCCAAAACGATCGAGTTCAAAGCCAAGCGTTCCGCGAACAATGTGGCTGTTCTTGCTGTGTCTGTGACGATTAAACCACTGTCAATAATAGGCGAAATAGAAGATTTGGAACCAGACTTTAAAGGATAAATAGCACTGTAAAATCTTCGCTTCTAAGGGCCAATCTGGCTGCCTTGAAAAACAAATAGTTTTGTTGGGGTTTCATTATTGTGAATGGAACGAACTTATTGATACTAACACATTTTGATCAAACAAAATTTTTACTATATTATTATTATATTATTATTTAATTTTATATTTATTTTCAGTCAGATAATATAGCAACCTTCCCAGGAACTCTGGAAGGTTGGTATATTATCTGAGTGAAATAAATAATAAACATTCCTGGCGAAAGTAGTAAATTGTTTTTGACAAATGACGTTGGTACAATTAAAAACATCAGAACCTTTAGGTGGGTTAGATCATAATTTGATTTCCACACATTTAAATTTACAAGTTCTTAAACCATTTAAAACTAATCCTGGTCTTGTTTGGAATTATAAGGTTGAGATTGGCAGGGACTTAGAGATATCATTAATTCAAACATTTCTGCTTCTAATTTGGGTCTGCGCAAGTTTATTCCAATTGATCGTTTCGAAGGCTGAGCTATGGGTTTCGACTAAAATATAAAGAAGCAATAAAATTTTTAAAATGCTTTTCGAAAGTATAACCAAAATAAAACTGATGAAAACTGAATAGAAAAAAATATTTATGTAGAAAACTAATAGATGCAGAGAAAAATCTTTTTATTACGGAAAAAAGCTACTAATTTTGCTGAGCACTCAACGCAATTTCAACGCAAAGCCATTAAGTGGAACCTTATTTGTAGCCTAAGCCAGTTCCTGGAGTTTCTATTAAAATGGGGCGGATCATTTTTCGTAAAAATATAATTTCGAAAATGCTTTTACAAATTAATACTAATAAGGCATCTGGACCACATAGTATTCCTTCATATCACCCACAATTCGTATAGCCCGCTTTTGAACAGAGTCCAAGAGAGCCAAGATAGAAACAGATGCAGCAACCCAAGCTTGACAGCAGTACTCCATACAGGGACGAATATAGGACTTATAAGCATGGAGCAATTGGTTCTATCTAGGAGGCCGAGTTTTTTAGACGCGCTTTTTGCCATCGCCATTACATGATCGTTCCAGAGTAGGTCATTTGAAACTGTGACACCCAATAAACGAATGTTTTCACATTCACCTATTGGTTCATCACACATACTGAATAATATATCTTTGGGGAACTTGGTCTTTGATCTGTCTATTTGTCATATAAGAAGGGAATTTCTTCCAGCCAGTTCCAAAAAAGGTGCCTAAAACGGATCCAACAAATTACAAACGCATATCAATCTTGTCGGTTGTTGCTAAAATATTTGAGAAGAACATTAATTTTAATATTATGAGCTTCTTAAATCGTCAAAAATAATTAAAGACAATGACAGATAGCATTGCTTATGAAAGCACGCCTCATGCTTCTCATGAAACACCCCGTCTATTTTCACCGGTAGCGCTTAATGACAATAGGTCAAATTTCAAAGGGTTATTAAACATTGATTTAAAAACAGTTATGGATTCGAGTATTGCTAACAATGTTGAATTCAACACAATAACTAAAGTTTGCTGTTTTTCTAGGTTATCAACGCCTAATCCGTTTTCATTAAAGTTAAAGATTCTTAAAGAAAAACCGATCTTGAAGAGAAAGAATCTGTTAGACTTCTAGTGGTTAAGGTTGAAAATAATATGAAGCGGAATTCTCATATTTTAAGCTTGGCTAAGAACGTCGTTCTATTTAATATTTTTGCGTCGTTGTTGTAAGGATTTTAATAGCAAATAACTTCTTTTATTAAATAAATTATTTAATCGTCCCTGCATGAAATATTGTTCTCGAATAGGGAATGCAGCATATATAATTAGTTTGAAGCATCTTGATTCTACACAGCAGAGAGCTGTTAAATTGATTGGCTATTCAAATCATACTTGCTGGATTGCTTGTATATGTCGCTGATTTGACGGTATTTTACTAATACATTATAGATGAATCAGCGTCTCTCTGGATTAAATCGATTTTGCATGAGTCTGCAATGCAAACTTCACACGTTACACCAAAGCACCAATAGCAGACCATCTGTTTACTGTTCGAGTGACAAGATGTAGAACTGTCACTTTTCAAAATGATTTTTTCACGGAGTCTGACATCTCTGAAAGGCCTTACCAACGTGGGTCTTCCCTGATAATACCCCGAGATAAAACCTCGAAACTTTAAAATTAGCACTAAAAAAAGTCGGACAAGTGCGAATAAAATTCGCTAGCCAAGGGTTCCGTGAATGTAAAAGAACACAATATCAAAAATAAATGACATAAAGTTATGTTGTAAAGTCTTTATATCGCCAGACTATGGACGCATAACAGAATAAATGTTTAATCGTAGACGTCAACAGTAAATGTCAATCACATCTACATTGATCAAAAATGTTACTTGAGGTTAAATCTTATCCATAACTGTTTATGTTAGCTAAAGAAAGATTTAACCAGTATTTTAATGGTTTAAATTGGGAATATTTGTTCTATGAATCAGTGTCGCAATATAGGGTGGTATACATACACTTAAAACAGCACTTTTTTTATCAATAACTAAAAAGCTGTGCATCGCAAAATTCTGACGTTCGGGACGTTCTGAAATTTACACATTTCTTAGAATAACTCAAAAACTGTGTACCACAAAAATTCTATTCTAAAAAAAATTGCGATGTTTTGGAAATTTGGTGCTCTTTCAAATGATACCCCACTCGCTTGGGTCAAAAAATGTTTTTTTTACCCTCCTTACACCCATCCCCTAAACACACAGAAATATAATTATTTGAGAGTTCGCTATAATTTTCGTTCAAAGTATGTATAGCAAAATTCCTGGCTCAATGAATTTTTTCAATTTTTTCTGTCAATCAGTGTCGAAACGTAGGGGGGGGGGAGACGGTCTGGAATTTGAACAGTTTTTAGAATAACCCAAAAACGGTGTACCGCAAAATTCTAGAAAAAATTGCAATGTTTTGGAAATTTGGTGCTCTTTCAAATGATACCCCACTCGCTTAGGTCAAAAAAAGTTTTTTTACCCTCCTTAGGGGGGAACGGTCTTGGATTCGCACATTTTTTATAATAACTCAAAAACTGTGCACCGCAAAATTCTAAAAAAAATTGCAGAGTTTCTGAAATTTTGTGCTCTTTTAAATAACACCCCACTCGCTTGGGTCAAAAAAGTTTTTTTTTCACCCTTCCCCACCCCAATCCCTTAAAAGCACAAAAATATAATTATTTGAGAGTTCGCTATAATTTTCGTTCAGAGTTTATCAAACTTCCTGTATCTGTTAATTTTTTCAAAATTTTCTGTTAACTAAGCTCGAAATCCAAGGGGGGGACCAACTTTTTGTGTCACTTTATTGATAATAATTCAAAAACTATTCTAAAATTCTAAAAAAAATTCTAAAAAAAAAAATGGCAATATTTCTAATATCAAGTGCTCTTTCAAATGACACCCCACATTACCTGGTTTTAAATGATGTATTTACCCCTTAACATTCCCACCCCTTTAATAAATATAGTTATGAGTATCTGTCACTTTTCTATATTTTTCATTAAAAACCTACTCAATTTTCTATCATTCCAAATGAATCGGTCATTTCAAAAACCTCATAAGTCACTCAATTAGAATTTTTCAGAAATCAATAAAAACTGTTTCATACACAAACAAATGAGTTTTAAGGGACTTTTTTATGTTTAATTGAGTATTTGAGTGGTAAAAAATTAAAATAGCGAATAACCTTTACAATTTATTAATTGAAATAATGAAAAAAACCTGAAAAACAGTTCTTGACTTATGTTGTTTTAGCGAGAAATAGGGTTAGTGGGGATAAAATTTAACCAAAAAAATCGAAGTAATCATATTTTTTATTGCTTATTATTGAGAATAACACTTAAAAATAATCTTATTAACATTTTACATGTATTAATTTGTCATGTTTTAATATCTTTATGGTACTAAGTCATATTCTCCAACATTCTTAATTATGAGTTAATTCATATATAATAGTATAATACGTATATAATTCATATATAATTCATATATAATACGAATTCTCGAAAAGAGGACGAGTGTCATGGGTCTGTACCTGCGGTTCCTCTCGTCCTACGCAGGAATGCAGGAATGCTATCGCTATCGACTTACGTGGTTTTTACCCAGATTACGCATCTACCTTTAAGGAACCATTTTCTGCAAAAAAAGCATGTTGGAAAAAAATGTGACTTAAGAGGTTTTTGAAATGACCGATTCAAATATATTTCAAGATTTTCGATGAAGTAGGGTCGGAGTTAATCAGGGCAATAAAACATCGAGAAAACGTCATTTTTCAAAATTATACGAAAAATGGTAAGGTGTAAAATTCCAAAATATATTTTTAAATAATGCTGAAATGAACCCCTTTCATATGATACCCTACTTGTCTCGATAATAAAATGTATGTTTTCAAAGGCTTTACATCGTACCTCTTTAAAACAAACGAATACAACTTTATTTATTTTTTAACCCGCCATCTTGTGTGGATAGGTTAGTTTTATAAGCACCTCAAATTTTAAGTTCATCGGATTAATGGTTCACGAGATAATCGAAATAATGTGAAAAATACATTGTAATCTCCCCAATAGTGTTCTGTATAAAAACGGAACCCTAAAAATCCTCAGAAAATTGATCAATTCTCACAATCCTTAGTTCCGTATTTAGCATCGTATCTTCTGATATTCAGAGACGTTATTCTTTAATTTATTATGGTTACACTAAACAATTCCTAAATTTAAATAAAAAAAGATGCTGAAAAACTATCGGTTAGGGGGGAGGGTCCGGACCTGAACCCCCCTCATTTGTGCGCGCCCCCTGTGCATGAACCCTTATTAAGCTTATAAAAAGTTTTTGTCGGTAACAATCTGTTGAGAACCTCGAAGTTGATTCAAATAATTCTTTTATCAAACTAATAATAATAACACTGGTCAACACGATTTTTGGTTCTGACTGCTACATGTTAAATTTTGGTTTCTCCTACGACAAGAATAAGGAAAAAAATTTTTTCCGAATAAAGTTTGCTTTTGTAGAAACTACAGCGATATTTCAATTTTTAGGCAAAAATTACTGATTTTTATATTTTTTCTACACTTCCACTGTAAATTATAATTAGAAAACATTTTTTTTAGATACAAGAGTCTTTTTTATTCATGATTTGTGATAAACAGTAACATATAGATGTAAAATAACAAGAAACTAATGTCTAAAAGTGAATATCGTATCGTAATCGTATGAGCTCTCTCGTATTAAAACCTGTTGAATATCAAATTAACTATTATTTATTGTTTAGTCTTATTTCGTATTTTTGTTATTTTTATATTACTCAAAAAAAAATCATTATTCAGAATTAGTTAAAATTGAGTAATAAAATAAAAAAAAAGAAAAAGAAACCTTTTTTTGGTCTTATAGATTTACACAATCCTTTGTTTATTACCAAAGCAAAAGGATAAAGATAATAAACAAATTTACGGAAAAAAAAAGTAAAATCCAAAAAGGAATAATAATAAAACAAATAAGAAATGTGTAATTTTTTACATCCGCCTTTTTTGATTAAAAGAAAGGGAATAGTTTTTTAAGATAAAAAAAAATCTATAATGTAAAATTTTTGTAGTTTTTAGTTGATATTAAACCTTCCACCGAATCAACCAAATTTCCAAATTCAACCAAAAAAAAGAAAGAAATAATACAAAATAAATACTTTAGTAAATTCTAATCAATAAATATATATCGTGTTTTCCTCAAAACCAGAAATACCATCACCAAAAATAAAAAATATAATAGGATTTAATTAATATAAAAAAAGATTAAATCGACTCTCAACATTGGTCCTTCGAACAGCCGGATATATATAACCAAAAAATAATAAATAAGCCAGAAAATTAAGTGAAGTGTTGTGAATAGTGTTGTGTTGTGTTGTTATTAGCTAATTTTGCAGACGGAACGTTTCTCAAGGTAAGTGAAAGTGTGTTTGTTTTTCCGAGTCAAGTTAATTTATCCCAAACCTACCTAACCAAAACCAATTAAATCCTTATATAAAAAGATAATAAGTTAAAAATGACAAACGAAAAAAAAATTGCAAATTTAGTAAAAGAACGCGAAAAAATCAAACACAATCTGGTTCTTTTTAAAAGATTTTTGGAAAACGAAGCCTATACTCTTTTTCTGGATATGTACCAATTACGAACCGATCGTATAATTGAAGATGAAAAGAGGTTCCGCGTAGTGCAAGACGAAATTGAAAACCTGTCTGAATTAGATGACATACCGTTACAATTAAAAGAAAGAGAATCCTACACGGAAGAGTTTTTTATAGTACTTTATAAAGCTCAACAACAAATTTCATTCTTAAAAATTTCAAATAAAACTCTAGATCCAACGGAAAACAAAGAAAATGTGAGCAGTCAAAATTTTAGTAAATCTCATATAAGAATACCTGCCATGGTGCTACCAAAGTTTGATAGCACATGCGAGGCATGGCCGAGCTTTTCCGACGCGTTTAAAGCTGCGATTCATGAAAATGACAATCTGCGTGATTCCGAAAAATTAATATACTTAAAGACATGTCTTTCGGGAAAGGGTCTGAGTAAAATTGAATCGCTGGAAACAATAGACGCACACTATCCTATTGCCTGGGCTATTCTAGAAAAATCATTCAACGATCCCATATCAGCTGCAAATAAACGTATAAAAGCATTATTCGAATTGAGTCCAATTACAAAAGCTACCGAAAAATCAATAGGAGAACTGCTTGATAATGCAACAAAGCATTACCGAGGATTAGAAGCTCTCAATAAACCCTTTTTGGAAGCTTTCCCAGTATACGCAATCACATCTAAATTAGATGGTCAATCCAAATTAAAGTGGAAAGAAAAATGTGCAGGAAAAGATTTTCCGACAATGATTTGATTTGATTTCCGACCGTTAGATTTTCTACATGACAGGCAAAAAATATTAGCAGAACTCTCGGATACCAATTCAATAAATGCAAACCAGGTTAAATTGGGACCTATTTCCAATAGAAAACCACAACGTACCTTAACGGTTACTACAGCTGAGAATCGGAATATAACTTGTAATTTATGCAAAGGTCTACATTACACATTTAATTGTGATAAAATAATAAACACAAATGTAAATGAACGATTCGATTTGATTAAAAATGCCAAACTCTGCATAAATTGTTTCAACACCAACCATACCGTTAGCTACTGTAATTCTCCATACAAGTGTAAAATATGTCGTAAGAAACACCATACACAAATTCATCGTGAATCAGAAAAACAACCTTCAATACAACCAGAAAGCGAAGAAAATACAGTCCAAGCAAACTTTTCAAATTTAAATGAAAATATCCTTTCGCAAGTTTTGCTATCAACCGCGGTCGTTACTATATTAGATGTAGATAGAAAACCTCATACTATGCGCATTTTGTTAGACTCAGGGTCTCAATCTAGCTTCATAACCGACCGTGTTGCTTCTATTTTAAAATTACAAGAAATTCAAATAGATGTACCAGTTTTAGGCATTAATCAGATCCAAACAAAAATCAATAAGTCTGTAAATGCACGACTTATGTCAAGAACAAACAATTATTCTGTTGAGTTAAATTTTCTCATAATGCCAAAAATAACTGGTAAACTACCTTCTATTCCGTTATGCAAAAACCAATTCGATATTCCAAACAATGTCAAACTAGCTGACCCAGAATTTTATAGGCCTCAAGAAATTGACGCATTACTCGGCGCTGACATTTTCTACAGTTTACTTTGTATAGGACAAATTTGCATCCCCAATTCCACAGCTGTTTTGCAAAAAACAAAATTGGGTTGGATTATAGCTGGCAGGGTTTATAATCAGACTTCATAAAACCAAATAAGCTGTAACCTTTCAACCGAAGATTTAGACCGTAACTTAACAAAATTTTGGGAAATCGAAGAAGGGCCTTCTAAAAAATGTTTATCAGCTGAAGAACAAGCATGTGAGAAGCATTTTTTGGAAACCACCATTCGAGATACCAAAACTGGTAAATATATTGTAAGACTCCCATTCAATGAAAATAAATTTAAATTAGGTAAATCTTATGAGACTGCTCTCAAAAGATTTCATTCCTTAGAGCACGCCTTTGTACGTAAACCAAATGAATGGGAAGAATATCGCTTATTCATGCACGAATACCAAAGCTTAGGGCACATGTCCTTACATGAAAATGATGATACCCAAGTTGGATATTATTTACCACACCACGCAGTTTTAAAACATACTAGCACAACTACAAAACTTCGTGTAGTTTTTGATGCTTCGGCAAAGACTTCGTCTGGTTATTCACTAAATGATGTCTTACTGAGTGGTCCAACCATACAAGACAGTTTGCTATCCATAACGTTGAGATTTCGTACCCATAAGTTTGTTATCACAGCTGATGCAGAAAAAATGTATCGCCAAACGCTCATGCATAAAGAAGATCAAATATACCAAAAAATATTATGGCGACCTAATAAATCTGAGCCAATAAAAACTTACACTTTAGAAACAGTAACATACGGTTATAAACCTAGTATGTTTCAATCCACCAGAGCACTGCAGGAACTAGCAAACGACATCAAAAACGAATTTCCCATAGCGTCTAAAATTTTAATCAAAGATTTTTATGTTGATGACCTTTTAACAGGTTGTGACACTATCAATGATGCCATTAAAGTAAGAGACGAGTTAATTGCCGCCACCCAAAGCGCAGGAATTAACTTACGTAAATGGGCATCAAATGAGCCAAAAATCCTTAAAGACCTTACTGAAAAATCTGAAGATAGTCATGTTCTTTTAGATCTAGATGAATCAATAAGAACGCTTGGTACCAATTGGAACTCCAAAAGAGATGAAATATTTTATACGGTTCATTTAGATGATAATAAAATGAAAACTACCAAGAGAAATATTCTTTCCCAAATTCCTCGTTTGTTTGATCCCTTAGGTTTACTAGGACCCACAATAGCAAAAGCCAAAATTATAATGCAACTTCTTTGGCAGCTTAAATTAGATTGGGATGAGACAGTACCCATGGAAATTCACACTCTCTGGTCACAATACAGAGCTCAGCTGTCTTCACTAGAAAATTTAATCATTCCTCGAAAAGCAATATCTGTCCATAATAAATATTTGCAACTTCATGGGTTTTGCGATGCCAGTGAAAAGGCATATGGCGCTTATTTGTATATCCGTTCGGTAGACGAGCAAGAAAATGGAATTTCTCATTTATTAAATTCGAAATCAAGAGTTGCACCACTAAAATCACGTTCTATTCCCAGATTAGAATTATGTGCCGCACAGTTATTGATAAGTCTATTATGTCTAAGATAAGTCTATGTGCCGCACAGTTATTGATAAGTCTATTAAAACACACGCTACTAGCATTAAACCATATTCAATTTAACGAAATCTATCTTTGGACTGACTCAACCATTGTGCTGCACTGGCTACAAACCCCTTGTAACAGTTTAAAAACATTTGTTCGTAATCGAGTTGCTGACATACAAAGCTTTGAACAATCGGTCAATTGGAGACATGTTAATTCAGAAAGCAACCCGGCAGACATTATATCCAGAGGATTAATGCCATCAGAACTAATAGAAAACTATATGTGGTTTAATGGTCCTAAATGGTTAAGTCTTCCAATTGAGCATTGGCCCTCAATTCAACTGCCATCAATTGAAATCCCAGAAAAACGAGAAATACACTCCCTTGTAGTGCTCGAAAAGCAACCTTCGCTATTTGAATTTACTCGTTATTCTTCCTTTCAAAAGTTAAAACATGTCGCTGCATATATTAACAGATTTATAAATTTTATTAAATGTAAATCAAAAATAAACGGCCCATTCACTGTCCTTGAACTACAAATCGCTACTACCCAAATAATAAAATTAATCCAAAACGAACAATTTGCCAAGGAAATAAAATTACTCCAAACCAAAAATAAAACTATGTTGGCAAATTGTCACCACTATCGCCATTTTTAGATTCAGAAGGTGTGCTTAGAGTAGGAGGACGACTAGAATTGTCTGACTTGTCATACAACTAAAAACATCCTATCTTACTGCCGACCAAACATTATGTAACACAGCTAATAATACGTGAATATCACAAAAGCCATAGACATGCTGGAGCCCAAGCAACCCTAAGTTCTATTCGTTCCCGTTATTGGATTATTAGCGGAAGAAATGCTGTAAAGAATATAATTCATAAATGTATCCTTTGCTTTCGAGCTAAGCCAACCGTTCCAAACTATATTATGGGAGACTTACCTAGAACGCGCTTAATCTATACACGTCCATTTTTAAATACAGGTGTAGATTTATGTGGTCCTTTTTACATCAAGGAAAAACGAAAACGTAATCGAAATAAAGAAAAAATCTATGTAGCCATTTTCGTCTGTTTTTCAACCAAGGCAGTTCATATTGAAATGGTACAAGACTTGACAGCAGAAGCATTTTTAGCTACATTCCGTCGATTTTTCTCCAGACGAGGAAGATCAACAAATATTTATTCAGATAATGCCACAAATTTTGTCCGATCGAATCGCGTAATTAATGAAATCTACCAATTTTTAAATTCCAAAAATCATATAACCGAAATAGTTCGTACTTTAGCTGATCAGAACACAACTTGGCATTTCATACCTCCAAGATCGCCTCACTTCGGTGGATTATGGGAAGCTGCCGTAAAGTCTTTTAAAAACCATATAACTCGCATAATAGGAGATACACTGCTAACGTTTGATTCATTTTTAACTTATATTGTAGAAATAGAAGGAGTTCTCAACTCCCGTCCAATTACACCCTTATCCTCTGATCCTAATGATCTTAATGTCCTCACTCCTGCCCATTTTTTGATTGGAGACTCGATTACAAATATACCAGAAACAGATCTGAGAGATGTTCCTCTGGGAAGGTTATCGAACTGGCAACACGTGCAACAAATGAAGCAACATTTTTGGACACGATGGAGCAAGGAATATTTAAATGAGTTAAACGATCGGAAGAAATGGCATAATGGATCCACAACCAACATTAAATTAGGAACAATAGTACTATTACATGAAGAACATACACCAACAATGAAATGGAAGTTAGCAAAAATTGTTGAAGTACATCCAGGACAAGATGGTATAATACGAACTGTCACCATAAAAACACCAACAGGAATATTCAAAAGAAGTATTAAAAAGCTATCACCATTACCTTTCGATGAAATTAATCACACTGAGAATATTACAAGCTAGGAGAGTATAGAGTACTGATATCAGCAAATTAAACAGCAGCCAACAACTCATATTAAATAAAATAATTAATAATAAATTGATAATATTAAATAAAATAATAATTAATATAATATTAAATAAAATATTAAAAAAATAATTAATTTACCTACATACTAATGATTATCTTAATATTAAACTAATGTGTTGAACATAATCGTTCAAAGGGAGCCGGCATGTTGAATATCAAATTAACTGTTATTTATTGTTTAGTCTTATTTCGTATTTTTGTTATTTTTATATTACTCAAAAAAAAATTATTATTCAAAATTAGTTAAAATTGAGTAATAAAATAAAAAAAGGAAAAAAAACCTTTTTTTGGTCTTATAGATTTACACAATCCTTTGTTTATTACTAAAGCAAAAGGATAAAGATAATAAACAAATTTAAAAAAAAAGTAAAATCCAAAAAGGAATAATAATAAAACAAATAAGAAATGTGTAAGTTTTTACATCCGCCTTTTTTGATTAAAAGAAAGGGAATAGTTTTTTAAGATAAAAAAAAATCTATAATGTAAAATTTTTGTAGTTTTTAGTTGATATTAAACCTTCCACCGAATCAACCAAATTTCCAAATTCAACCAAAAAAAAGAAAGAAATAATACAAAATAAATACTTTAGTAAATTCTAATCAATAAATATATATCGTGTTTTCCTCAAAACCAGAAATACCATCACCAAAAATAAAAAATATAATAGGATTTAATTAATATAAAAAAAGATTAAATCGACTCTCAACAACACCCAAAAGACCAAAGCAAACTTTACGAACTTAATATGAAATATTTAAGTGTTTTTCAATATCTAGAATCAGAATTTAAGCATGACAACAGAAAACCAAAAAAAAAAATGTTTTTTGTTGACCAGTGTAATACGGTGGACTGTTTAGATTACGAGAGTAGTAGATAAACTACATCTTCTGCGTATTATGCACTTAAATTCTAGTAGTTTTGAATTAATTGGATTATGTTTAACGTTTTTAAGATAAAATACGGTTGCAATCATGTTTATAAAAAACTTTATGATAGTATTTTTAAGACTTCCACAAACCTACCTAGCTTATTTTCTTAATTATATACAGAATTTCTATAGACCAAAATTAATTAGTTGTTGTTGGATAAAACCAGGCTACATTCAGTTTAGCTGACTTGAAAAAAAAATTATAAACTAATGTGTAACATAATGCGTTCTAAGTAATACATTTTCCTTACATTTTAAAAAAGAATTTAGAGAATATTTTATGCATGTTTTGTATTTTATCAAACCGATCCATAAAAAAACGTGGATGGCTTCTTATAAGTTAATAATAGCTAGTGTAACACAATCTACCAACAGTATAACTGTATTATAGGTAAGTATATAACTCTAATCAAAACTAATACATAAAAGAATTTTTTTTAAATACTAGCCTCGGTGTCCTTGTCCTAGACTTCATTTCAAGTATTAAATTTTGATTGTTACCATCATCATCAGAGCTGTTACCAACAACTCCACGTGCACCATTTGTCATGCCTGTTACTATTATCATATGGGTTGGTCGTCTCAATATTGGCATTGGTAAAGGTAATTCACCATGAGCTGCCCTAGCTGTTAGTGATAATGCACACAATTTCTTTTTTACACTTAAATAATTTAAAATAACACCAAGAGCGGGTAAAATAAAAATAATAATTGTATAAACAAAAGTTGCAGTTATATGTAAATTATTTGAATTATAAATTAAGTTACATGTTGTTTTTTTCGATTTATGCTCAAAATAAATTGTCTTGTAAATAACAAGCATAGGGATATGCAGGAAGCTTGCACTTATCCATGCACCAGATGCTAACAATATTGGTAATATTCGTCTTTGTCTTAATTGAGCAAGACGTGGATGTTTAACTGTTGCATATCGATCGAATGATAACATTAGAAGACTAAATGTACTTGCTGCTACGGGAATTGACTTAACAAAAATATACAAAAATATTAATATATAAATAACAATTAAAATACATAAATGTAATACAAATAATTACTGTTTAAGTATTTTTACCTGTATCAAATATATTAATTTACATCCTAAATCTGTTATTACTAATGGATTACGATTTAGTTGTATTTTAAATACTGATATTGGTGCTGAGATTCCTGAAACTAATAAATCAGCTATACATAATGCAACTAGTATTGGATTTTTCAAGCGGCCTGTACGTTGAAAATATATAGTTACAAATAGTGATGCATTTCCTAGCACACCAAAGAATATTATAAATCCATAAAATAAAAAAATTATTGGAATTTTTTTTTCTCCATGTTCATCGTAATCAAAATGACCGTCTGTTATATTGTTCGTATAATTGGGATTATCATAATCTATAAGCTCCATCGATCATTATATTTGTTATTGTCCGTCGCTATATCATCAATTTTTAATTAATTTGTAGTTGTGTTGTATTCTAAAAAGAAAGAGATAATACTTTTGATTATTATATCTTATATATTAATACGCAAAAAAAAACTTTGAGGAGCCTAAGGCTTTTTTATTCGCAGATGGATTCATTTCAATTTTTCACTGCTAACTGATATTAGTGTAACTTAGATTTTAAAGATTTTTCACACAAATCGGATCATAAATAAAAAAGTTATACGAATTAAAATGTATTTTTAAATTTAACGGCCTCCTCCATACAATATGAAATGGACTTGCCCAAATCATATATTTTTTTTCACAAAAACGATACGATGTTATTTTGTTATTCTTTTATACATTTTATTTTAGTCTTCTTATGTACATTGATGTGAGTGCATGTGAAAATTGTGTTCTGTTTTTTATATTTTTTTTTTCACAAAAACGATACGATGTTATTTTGTAATTCTTTTATACATTGTAATTTGTATTTTATTTTAGTCTTCTTATAAATACTAGGAGGGCCCGGCGTGCTTCGCTACGCTTATAAATAAAGTTTTTGCGTAGACATTTTGTTGACGTAGAAGCAATGATTTCAAAAAGTGGTAATGAGAAATGCTAGCATATAATTTTTAATTTTTCTTTTTAAATATATGAATGAAAAATAATCAGAACTCTAGCTGATCAGTTCGGATAAATGAAAAATTAGCGATCAAATAAGTTTTCAAGTAAGCTATATATATAAATACGTAAGCAATATTTTTGTGACACAATTTTAAAATATTGGTCCCATCAAAAGTGTGGCAATATGTATATCGTTGGAAAGGTCATGAGTAGTAGATGTGGCGAACAATACTTATTTTTGAATTTTGACGATTTTTTCAGAAAAAATGGCAAAAATGTGATAGTTGTGTTTTTTGAGTTTTTTGTTCGGTTATTTTGTTTTTTTTTCAAGTTATTTGTTTCACAATTCAAAATCAATCTATATCTATACATAAATACGTAAGCAATATTTTTGCGGTACAATTTTAAAATATTTGCTCATGAGTAGTAGATGGTCATGAGTAGTAGATGTGGC
This sequence comes from Diogma glabrata, assembly GCA_963693315.1. Classification (NCBI taxonomy): domain Eukaryota; kingdom Metazoa; phylum Arthropoda; class Insecta; order Diptera; family Cylindrotomidae; genus Diogma; species Diogma glabrata. Next base: position 26,778 of record CAVNZG010001136.1, read on the forward strand.
GAAAAATATTTATTTTTGAATTTTTAAAAAAAAATGGCAAAAATGTGATAGTTGTGTTTTTTGAGTTTTTTGTTCGGTTGTTTTGTTTTTTATCAAGTTATTTGTTTCACAATTCAAAATCAATCTATATCTATATAATATATAAATACGTAAGCAATATTTTCGCGATACAATTTTAAAATATTTGCTTCATCAAAAGTGTGGCAATATGTATATCGTAGGAAAGGTCATGCGTAGTAGATGTGGCAGGACATATTTATTTTTAGAATTTAGACGATTTTTTCAGAAATAATGGCAAAAATGTTGTGTTTTTTGAGTTTTTTGTTCGGTTATTTTGATTTTTTTTCAAGTTATTTGTTTCACAATTCAAAATCAATCTATATCTATATATAAATACGTAAGCAATATTTTTGCGGTACAATTTTAAAATATTTGCTCCATCAAAAGTGTGGCAGTATGTACATCGTAGAAAGGTCTTGAGTAGTAGATGTGCCCAAAAATATTTATTTTTGAATTTTGACGATTTTTTCAGAAAAATGGCAAAAATGTGATAGTTGTGTTTTTTGTTCGGTTATTTTGATTTTTTTTTTCAAGTTATTTGTTTCACAATTCAAAATCAATCTATATCTATATATAAATACGTAAGCAATATTTTGGCGGTACAATTTTAAAATATTTGCTCCATCAAAAGTGTGACAATATGTATATCGTAGGAAAGGTCTTGAGTAGTAGAATACTTTTTTTGGGATATGACGAGTTTTTCAGAAAAAATGGCAAAAATGTGATAGTTGTGTTTTTTGTTTGGTTATTTTGTTTTTTTATCAAGTTATTTATTTCACAATTGAAAATCAATCTTTATCTATGTATAAATATTTATATATAAATACGTAAGCAAAATTTTCGCGATACAATTTTAAAATATTTGCTCCATCAAAAGTGTGGCAAAAAGTATATCGTAAGAAAGGTCTTGAGTAGTAGATGTGCCGAAAAATATTTATTTTTTGAATTTTGACGATTTTTTCAGAAAAAATGGCAAAAATGTGATAGTTGTGTTTTTTGAGTTTTTTGTTCGGTTATTTTGTTTTTTTTTTTCAAGATATTGGTTACTTCGATCTGAAAGACCTAAGTATTACATTCAGGAGCTCAAAGTGAAATTCTTACCCCCACTTTTTTTGGCATTTCTCGACGTTTTAGGACCTACTTATTCTAAAAAAGCAAAAAAAAAAAATGTATGTCTGTCTGCCGGCCGGCCGGAATGACCTACGCTGCAGGAAAAACGGCTGGAGGGATTTCAAAAATTTTTTTTTCTAAAAATAGGTATTCACAAGGGAGAGGTCCGAAAGGACGCTGTGTTCGATAACTGTACCGGAAGTGTGTCAAAAAAATCATTATGTATGTCAAAAATAGCAAATTTTCATATTTTTGGCTTAAAAAACGTTCATTTTAAGTGATTACGAGTAGGAACATTAAATTTGGAGAAATCTTGATGGTCGGGATTGGTATGTGAGATCAAAAACTAGATTATTGCATTATAAGTTTGTCAAAAAAATGTTGTCAAGTGTGTCAAAAGAAAGATTTTTATTTATTTTTTTACCTAATTTTTTGGAAAAAAAAATAAAATTAATTGTTTGTTTGAAATGAAGTTTTATTATTATTATTGAGAATTATGGAATTATAAGTTTGTCAAAAAAATGTTGTCAAGTGTGTCAAAAGAAAGATTTTTATTTATTTTTTTACCCAATTTTTTGGAAAAAAATAAAATTGTTTGTTTGAAATTTTATTATTATTATTGAGAATTATGGCAATATAAGTTTGTTCAAAAAATGTTGTCAAGTGTGTCAAAAGAAAGATTTTTATTTAGTTTTTTACCCAATTTTTTGGAAAAACGTAAAATTGTTTGTTTGAAATGAAATTTTATTATTATTATTGAGAATTATGGCATTATAAGTTTGTCAAAAAATGTTGTCAAGTGCAAAGAATAAAACAACTAAAAGGTCAACTCCATCATTGGATTCAACATTACCTTCAAGTCAGATATCTCTCTCTACTGTTAATGATCCTAATCATGCTTCCTCTGAGATTTTTTTTCAAAACTCTGTCAATCAAAACAATCAAATATAAAGTTAAATGATAGAACTGATTCCTCAACTATAACTATCAAACATCTTCCACATATCAATTTGCAATTTTCAACACAACCGCTTTCCAACATTTCAAATTTAAAATCATCAAACCAACAGAAAATAACTAAATATTTTAAGGCTGTCGACAAAGTTTGCGAAGTTGCTGTACAAACCTTCAGTAATAACTAACCCGCTTTTCACTGGTGGGTGCTGGACAGTTAGCTTTACTGGAAGATTTGTATGATGAAGAAAAATAACGTTAAAGTTTTAATGTTAAAATAATTCTTATTTATTTATGGTAATTCATTTTCTTTAAATAAGCAATTTTTGCTGCGTTAACAATTATATCAAGTTATTATAAAGAAAATTAATTAAATATAATAATGCAATTTTGCATTATTATCAGTGCCGTTACTACGGTACGGCCCACCCGGCCCTGGGCCGGGGGCCCACCCTAAAACATTCATAAAAATATGAAAATGAAGACTTCAAATAATAAATTTAAAAAAAGAACAATGCAAGTTTTTAAATTGGGCCCATGCCAATTTCAAAAATTCATTTTTTGTAACTAAGTTGCAAAATCTACGCTTTTTCGTGCGTCCTTTTAGTAATTAAATGAGCTTTATTTAAGCATTAATCTAGTACATTGGTCAGATTTATTAAAGTACTAATTGTAGTTGTTTAATAATTTATTAAAGTATTAATAATAATAGTTTAATGATTCATTAAAGTATAGGTACTTAATGATTAAATAAAGCTATCAAATTCGTGAATGATTTCATATCCTCGCTGGCGTTCAAATAAACCGGCGTTTAGAGTACTCGCACCTAGTTTTCTTACAAAATAGGCCAGCATGACCATGTCATTGATTGTTGTAGTTTTTGATTCTTTGAACCACTCATCAAAATTTTTGTATGAAGTTTCGTACGCCAATTTCGCCAATTTTTCCGGTACGATTGTAGAAATAGCTTCATTTGCTGCTTTTTCTATATCTGACGATACAAAATCATCATCAGTTGAACTCATCTTGATATTTTTCACAATTGGCAGTATGAAAACTAAAAGAAAACTAAGGCTACTTACTTGTTTTTAATTTGTTTAATTTTTTTTTTATAAAAGTTTAATTTTGCAGCTTCGTTACCAAAAATCTTGTATGAAACACGTTGGAACACGTGTATGAAACACTTTGAATTTGTTGGAACAACCTAATTTAGCAACTCGTTTCATAAATAGCTATTAAATAATCACAAAAAGACATTATATCAAAAATTCTTTGAATATTGAATATATTAGAAAATATTTCCCGTTATTTCTCTTATTGAGGATAACACTTATTATTCAAAAGAATATAATTGCTATGTTTCCAAACATAGAACGAGCATTCAAAATTTTGTTAACCATTATGGTCACTAATTGTTCAGGAGAACAGTCTTTTTAGGCGATGAAATACATAAAAAATGATTTGCGAAACAGCATGCCGCAGGAGCAACTGTGATTTATTAAAATCTATAGAATTTGAAGATGTTGTAGATAAATTTGTTGACAAAAAAGTGAGAAGAAAAAATATTTAAATAAAACAAACATTATAATAAACCCGTTAGTAATTATGCCTTTAAATTTAATTTAATGTTATAATTTTCGAAAAGGCCCCCTAGAAATAGTGGGCCAGGGGCCCCCAAATACATTGGGACGGCACTGATTATTATGCATTATTGATTTCCGCTGGGTTGGTTGATATATTTTTATCTGTTGAGGATCAACATACTCCGGGGCCCAGCTGTATACTGTTATACTTCTAGTTGCTGGGCTGCAGGAATTCCATTAACCTCTTTACTGCATCGATATTTGATAATTATAATAATTGCAATGGACACAATTAGTCCATACAAAATAAAATAATGATGAACATCATGAACTGATGGCCTTTGCAAGAAAGGTAAGGTTTCTTGATATTTCACTGTATTAATAGAATTTTCTGCGATTCTCACTTCTTGAAGAATACTGTTATTGATGGAGTAATTCAAAAGTTGACTAAAGTTGTTAAACCCGACTTCATAATCAAAATCCATTTGATTCAAAATTACTGAGTAGATGGTACTGTTGTATGATCCCTGGGATTGTAACAATATTTTTTCACTCTTTGTTACGCACCTTGATTTCAGTATAAGTTTTCCGCTTTCGTTTAGATGGATCATAAATTGTTCTTCTTTGCATATGATCCGAAGATTGGTTTCATTGCTTAATGTAAACAACCAAGTGTTGTTCTTTAATTGGTACCAACTATCAACAGGTTTTGCTTTTTGAACGTTACAGTATTTGTTGATTTTGTTCCAGTAGAGTATTGATAGTTCACACGATTTTGTAGGATCAGTTGTATGAATTGGATGTGTTTGCTTACATAAAAACTCTTCTGAGCTTGCTGCAAAGCACTTATCCAAATCCGTGGTTGACATAAAATAGTATTGGTCCATGTGTAAGCCTGTGATGAGAATCTCTCCTTTTGGTACAATTGCTTTAGATTCATTAAATGTATTCATTGGAAAAGCGGTGAGTTTGTACATATTATGGAGCATGTTGTCTGCTAATGGAAGATTGAAGTTGACAATTGGCAGATTTTCAATTGTTCTTGCTGTGACTGTTAACACACGATACATGTGAAGGATGTTGTGTTTTCCGTTTGGCCATGGTATTTGTTGTCCTTTTGGTATATTTTCATTAATATATGATAGTTCTTTCTGCAATTGTTCTGTTGTTAAGATAGAAGTTTTTGCCATTATGGAATGTGTGTTTGTCAACACTTGTATAAGTGTTGTTTGTCTATTTTGGAAATTAACCATTAGAAGCGTTGTGTATAAAGACATTTTAATAAATGTTGTTTCATGATTTATTCCTTCCAAAACTAATTGAGATTGCTCTTTGAATTGTAACCAATGGTTGTTTATATCAGCCTCTTGTCTTTTTAATATGTTCAAGGTGGATTCGGCAATTGAGGTTTGATTTTTCTGCAGGTGGAGTAAGTGATTTTCATTCATTTGAAGTAGTTTTATTTGTTGTTTGTAGTGATTAGCATCCCGATCATCCATTACTCCAAATAATTCATGTTCTATTCGACCAATGACATTGATCAAACCTCTTTTTTCTCGATGATGAGTTGGATGTCTGATCAACTGGTCGTGCTGTACTATTTCCGTTAGCATGTGATCAAACTGTTGATATGTTTGATTACAATTTGAAATATTGGTTTGCTTGCATATTTGGCTTATTTTTTCCAAACAGCGGTGAAAAATATTTAGTTCTTGCTCGTAGGTTGACAAATTTAAATAGACAATTATGTTCCAATTATTGTTGGTGAACCACATTTTACCTAATTTTTCAAAGATAATTCCTGGTTGGTTGTTCAGTTTGTGAACCTCACACTGATTATTTACGAAACTTATGTTTGCTGCTTGATCAGGACAAAGGATTGCAAATATCATAAACATTGTAAACATATAGTGGTTACTGCTTATTTTGCATGGTGCCGTGTTCCTTCTTGTACATCTAGTATTGGTGGTAGTTTTGTGCTCTTCAGACTTCTTTTCGTTGTTTCCTTTTTGTTGTAGATTTGTATCATCATTAATTTCTATTTTTTCAATAGGTAGGCGTGATAATTTAGATATAGGCCTTTTCAGAATGACCTTCCCCGGGCCACAAATTGTCGCCACTCGCACCTTGTTATCTAGTCCTGGATGTACTTTTTCTACTCTGGCCGTCATCCATTTTGTTGGTGGCAGTTGATCATCTATTACCAAAACTAATTCCCCGATATTTAAGTTAGTTTCAGTTTTATTCCATTTAGACCTTTGTTGCAGAGTTGATAAATAGTCTATGGACCATTTCTTCCAAAAATGCTGTTTCATTGCTTCAACCAATCTCCATCGCTTAAGACCATTTAGGTTAGATACTTCTATATTTGGATCTGGCGGTGAAATTAAGGAATCGCCAATCAAAAAATGTCCAGGCGTTAAAACTGATAGATCACTTGGATCAGATGTCAACGGTGATAATGGTCGTGAATTCATGCACGCTTCTATTTGAGTGAGTAACGTTGTTAATTCTTCAAAGGTTAATGTTGTTTCCCCTATCACCCTTTTTAAATGATACTTCATTGATTTGACTCCTGCTTCCCATAGACCACCAAAATGTGCGGCACGAGGTGGTATAAAATGCCAAGTAGTGTTGTCTTTGGAGAGAAGCTCTTCAAATTCAGGATTAAGTTGTTGCATAGTTAATTTTTTTCTTTTGTTGAGCTCAGCACTGGCGCCAACGAAATTTGTGCCATTGTCACTGTAAATATCAGTGCATAGTCCACGCCGTGATGTAAATCTCTTGTATGCTGCAATGAATCCTTGTGATGTAAGATCACTTACGACTTCAATATGGACTGCCTTTGTAGCCATATACACAAAAAGTGCTATGTAGCCTTTGTATGATTTATGTCCTCTTCCTTTTGTTGTTCGAATGTTAAGAGGCCCCGCATAATCTACTCCTGTTTTTAAAAATGGTCGAGAAGGAACAATTCTTGATGATGGTAGATTACCCATTATTTGCTGATTGGCCTTAGCTTTGAATCTGTGGCATTTTACGCATTTATGAATTGAATTCCGAACACAGCTTTTTGCATTAATAATCCAAAAACGGATTAAGATAATGTAAGATAACGTTAGCTGCGCTCCTCCATGCAAAGTTGTTAAATGAGCATTCGTTATTATTAGCTCGGTTACTGGATGTTTTTTGGGTAAAATAATCGGATGTTTTTCGTTAAATGAAAGTGTTGAATTTTGTAATCTACCTCCTACCCGTAGTATACCTTGTTGGTCTAGATACGGACTCAAAGAAAGAATTTTACTCTTACTTGAGATATGCGTTTTAGTTTTTAGTTGTGATATTTCTTCATGAAAGTTTTTAGATTGTACTGTTATTACGATCCGCTGCAAAGCTTCCTCCATCTCTATCGTTGTTAGGGTTAGAGACGTCGGATACAGTTTTTTTCTAAGTCGGTTTACAAATCGCTGACAGTATGCTATAACTCGTTGTAGTTTTATTAATTTAGAGTATCTTGTACAAAGAAGACTATATGGATCAGTTGTCATCATCGTAGTTAGCACAGTTCTTTTTGTATCTGGAATATCTTCAATTTTTAATTCAGTTGTTAATTTTGGCCATTTTTCTTGATTTTCCTTTAACCAATTTGGTCCGTTCCACCATAAATGATGTTCACTTAATTTATCTGGATCAATTCCTCTAGTAGCATAATCTGCTGGGTTGTCTTCTGTTTTAACGTGGTTCCATTGTGAAGCATCAGTAAGTTGTTGTATTTCAGTTACTCGATTGGCAACGAAAGTTTTCCATCTCATTGGACTACCTCTTATCCAGGCTAATGCAATCGTGGAATCACTCCATGCATATGTTTTTATATTTGAAATTTGCATTGCTTGTTCTACATTTCGTAACAATTTGGCTAATAGCAACGCTCCACATAGTTCTAATTTCGGAAGAGTGATTTTTGTTTTTATTGGCGCCACCTTAGTCTTAGCTGTTAGTAAGGTGACTGTTTTTAATCCCTTCTCATCTTTGGTTGAAAAATATACTGCTGCTGCGTATGCAAGTTCTGACGCATCACAGAAACCATGTAACTCAGGTGTATTACATTTTAAGTTATTGACCCATCTCGGAATTTTCAGTTTTTCTAGCGCAGGTAATGTCTGTTTGTAAAGAATCCATTTAGAATTTACATTATCTGGCAGTGGTTGATCCCAACTAACACCAGTCAACCATAGTTGTTGGAGGAGTATTTTGGCTTGAATGATTGTAGGAGAAAGCCATCCAAGAGGATCAAACAGTTTTGATGCTTCCGAAAGAAATTTTCGTTTAGTTGTAATAATTTCTGTATCCGGAATCGTTACCTTGAATTCAAAAGTATCTGTTGTTGGGTTCCAACTTATTCCAAGCGTTTTTATTGTATCATCGAGTTTTATCTGATATGATTTTGTTTCTTGAAACTCAATTGGTATGTTTGATAAAATACTAGTGTGATTTCCAAACCATTTCCTCAGGTTAAATCCGCCACTGCTTAAAGAATCAAGAAGCTGCTGTTGAGTTATAAGTGCTTCTTCGATTGTTTCGTTACCAGAGAGTAAATCATCAACATAAAAATCATTGAAAATGATTTCCGAAGCTAATGGATATCTAAATTCGTTATCGTATGCAATCTGTTGAAGTGTTCGGATGGCTAAATATGGTGCAGAGGTTGTTCCAAACGTAACTGTCGTAAGTTGGTATTCTTGAAGCTTTTCTGTAGGTGAATTGCGCCACCATAATCTCTATAAATGCTGATCATCTTCATGAATTTTAATTTGTCGATACATTTTTTCAATATCGGCACCATACACGTATTTATGTTTACGCCATCTCAATAGTATAGATAATAAATCTTGTTGGATTGTCGGCCCAGTCATTTGGTTGTCATTATGGCTGACACCGTTGGTAGTTTTAGCAGAGGCATCAAAAACAACTCGTAATTTTGTTGTTGAGTTGTTTTCTTTAATAACAGCATGATGAGGAATATAATACGATCCGTTGTTGTTGGATGTAACTGGTTGCATGTGTCCTAGCTGAATGTATTCTTGCATGCAATCCTTGTAAGATCTTTTAAATTCTGAACACAATTCGAATCGTTTCTCTAGCTGTAGAAGACGTGCAAAGGCTCTGTTGATAGATGCTCCCAAAGGTTTGTAATCTTCTTTAAACGGAATACGAACGATGTATCGACCATCCAGTCCTAAATTATGTGTTGACTTATAATGTTCTTCACATTTTTGTTCTTCTGTTGTAAGAGTTCGTTTGGGTACCACTTCTTCGATCTCCCAGAATTTCTTTAATTGGTTGTCTATTTCTATAGAAGTAACCATTGATTTGATTTGGCCTTGGTTAGAGCTGCCATACCTTCCTGATACTATCCAACCAAATTCTGATTGTTGAGCCATCGGTTCTGATGTATTACCTTTAATTATGCCATCTAGTATGATTTCTGAGTAATGATTTGCCCCTAACAGCACATCGATAGGACCCGGTTTGTAATAAGTTGGGTCAGCCCACATAAGATTGCTTAAATGATTCCACTCTCTATCATCTATATGTTGTTCTGGAAGGATGGTAGTGAGAACATCAAGAACCAAAGCGTTAATTTTCATCTTAAATGCAGATGGGAATCTAGGTTGTAGTTCTAGATTCACAGATTTTCGTACAATTCCAGCATTAGCTCCCGCAACTCCAGTTACTTCAACAAACGTTTGGTGTCTTTGTATCTTCAATTCATTTGCCGCCTTTGTTGTTATAAACGTTGCTTGAGACCCAGGATCTATTAATACTCGAAGATATTTGGGTTGAATATTATTTTGATTACAAACTTGAACAAGTGCCGTTCCAAGTAGCGTACCGGACTGTTGTTCATTCTGACGAAGTGACATAAACGTTTTTAAGTTAGATGCACTAACGGCTTGGTAATTGGATGACTTTATTTCATTTTGTGATTTTTCTGTATGTAGAAGTATGTGATGATTTCCCATGCATTTCGTACATTTTATTGCAGATTTACAGTAGCCGTTGTTCTGGTGCACGGTAAGACATTTTCTGCATAATTTCAATAAATTCACCAGCTGTGTTCTTTCAATTGTTGATAGTTTATTAAAAGCTGGACATTGCCCAATATGGTGACTTCCACTGCATTGTTGGCAACTGTTGACGTTTGAATTTACAGCATGAAACCCTTTTACTTTACTATTAGTCGATGAATTGCTATTATTATTTGAAGCGTTTGAATAGCCAATGTTGCGGTTGTTGCTGCTTTGGATGATACTTTTTGATGCTATTCTAGAGTTGGAGATAGCTTCAAGTGATTGAAACCGTCCCTCTAGAAATTTCAGAAATTCGTCCAATGTTTGAATTTCTCTAGGACTAGCGAGTGTTGTTTCATATAATCTAAGAGTTTCGGAATCCATTTTTTTGGTGATTATTGGAATGATAATTGCATTCCAAGAACTAATATCTGTTCCAAAGTTGTTTATTGCATGTAAACATTCTCTTAATGTATCATGCAGATTTCTGATAGCTGCAGCCGATTCTGTGTTAATAACTGGTAGAGATAAAATTGTGTTTACGTATTTTGTTATCAGTAACCTTTTGTTGTTATATCTCGCTACCAGAATTTCCCAAGCTGTGTTGTAGTTTTGCTCAGTTGTTTCCAAATGACTTATAATTTTGGCTGCATCACCACCTACGTAGGATTTCAGTAAAGACATCTTATAAGTTGTAGTCAATTTAGGATTTTCATGAATGAATCTTTTAAACTGATCGTAAAATGATGACCACTTGCTGTATTCTCCATAAAAACGAGGAAAATCGATTTGTGGAAGCTTAATATCGATTTTCGATTCGTTTATTTCTATATCCATCTTATTTCTACTAATGTATTGCTGCAGAAGAGTTAATGTTTCTTCTGCTTCATCAGTAATAGATTCGTAGATAGCTTGTTGGTTTACATATCCTGCATTGTCTTCCTTTTCTAGAGACATAATTATTTCATGGTGAATAAGTTCAAGTTTTTCCATGGTAGATTCGATCTGTTTTTGTTTTATTGATAAAAGTTCTTTTGGTTTTTGTAAATTAATAGCGTCTCGAATTCCTCTTAAATTCCGAATAAGTTGTGTGTTCATTATTTCTTGTTTTCTTGCTAATAATGATTCTGGCAAATCTTTCGTTCCTATTGATAAACCACTTGAAAAAGTTGTTGATGCTGGTAGTTTATCTGGAACAGAGTTTTCTGGATTACTAACGGCACCGGCATTCTGCTGATCTTCATCTAGGTTGTTGGCTGCTACGACTGTTGGCACTGATTGTTGTTGTTTTAGTTTAGCCATTATGTATTCGTATGATTGGTGAACCTTCAGCCGATGTTCCTTGAAGTAAGGATGCTTCGTATCAACTCCTTTGGTGGTTCTTAGTATTTCGTCCACCCGTTGATACTCCAGATACAGCCTTTGTACTGTAAGTTTTTTTCTCTCGCAATAGTCATATGTTTTTCTTTCTTTCCCATCCTTCTTGTAGTTTGTAACCAGCTGTTTAAGATTTTCAGCTGTCTCTGCTTGTTGGTCGAACAGAGCTTTTGTATTCATTGTTGTTTATGTTTAACTGATCTTAATGACTGTTGTTTTCTCTGGTCACTTTATTTTACTTGAAGACTCGAAGGACCATGTACAAACCTTGTAACAGTAGACTGTTCCAGGGTACCGATAGTTTGATGTTTTTATTCGTTTTTGTTTCACTGCATATTACGGAATATTTTTGATCACAATAGATTACCTGCTGCTCACTGTACAATTCATAAAACAATGAAAATTCAATTGCTACTGGTTTAGCAACTTGGCCTTTAAACAATAAATTATTTAAAAATTAAAGAAATTTATTTATTTTTATCAGTATGATAGCAAACATTGAGACCGCAACTCAAAAATTAGAAAAGAATTAAAAATTGTTTGTTGTTAAGATAATTAAAGTAGAATTTTTTTGGTGTTAATTAAAGTGACCAACTAAGTGGGAAATCGCTTACCAGAATTTAGAAACGGATCGATCAGTGTTGCGAGTAACATTATTGGTCGATGAATAGAAGGCGATCCGTTGGCTGGTAAGCGTAAAAATTCGATATATATATTATAAACAAAAAAGGAAAAATTTATTTAGTAAATAAAATCAAAATAGAATCAAAATGAAAATAAAATAACTGATATGTAGTGATGACGATCACGATGTCCCTCAAATAAATTTAACAAAACAGTAACACCATTGAAATTGAGGGCTTACATAGATATAATATATTTATTTTTATATAATAATTTATTTGTTTCAAAGAAAGCATCATAATTTATTTATTTATTTATTTAATTTATTTGTTACAAAGAAAGCATCATAATTTATTTATTTAATTTATTTTTACAAAGAAAGCATGATAATTTATTTATGTATTTAATAAAAAAAACCGTAATCGTAGGCGTCCTTATTATTAATTGATGTATTTATGTATGTAGTTGTTAATTTATTTATTTATTCAATTATTATTAGAAAATCTCGTTAATTATTATTAAGAATCAGTGATATTATTGTTTTGGTTTTTCAAAGACACAATTAAAAGTACGTTTAATAATACAGTTGAAACAAAATTTATCAATATATATATATATATATATATATATATATATATATATATATATATATATATATATATATATATATATATATATATATATATATATATATATATATATATATATATATATATATATATATATATATATATATATATATATATATATATATATATATATATATATATATATATATGTGTATTCATTTGTAATTTTTTATATAATCGTTTCCTACTTTGAAATTTTGTGGTCATCCTTGTTATAAATGATATTGTACAGTGGACAGCGGTATTTTACAAGTGTTGAAGTGTTCCGTAATGTCTTCTGAATGGAAGAAGTGCAGGGTTTGCTATAGTGATGTTGGAGTAACAACAAAAAAATAAGGGGTGTGACACTTCTGTTAAAGAAGTGTGATAGTGGAGGTTGGGTAATGATGGTGTAGTAACGATTACATCTACCGTTACGTATTATAGTATGATATATGTGATTATATCTTGAATATTTAAGTTGTATTGTAAAAATTTCGCAGCACTATCAAGCTCTTGATGACAAGTGGAAAGATCCCGCCCAAAACGACTGCCACCTAGCCGGAAATGTGCTGCACCACTAAAATATTGTCAAGAGATTCTGTTAACAGGTAAATCTAAACTTTAAAATAAATAAAAACATCAGAAATAAACAAAATTCAAAGAAATACCGGTTACAACCTTCAGTAATAACTAACCCGCTTTTCACTGGTGGGTGCTGGACAGTTAGCTTTACTGGAAGATTTGTATGATGAAGAAAAATAACGTTAAGGTTTTAATGTTAAAATAATTCTTATTTATTTATGGTAATTCACTTTCTTTAAATAAGCAATTTTTGCTGCGTTAACAATTATATCAAGTTATTATAAAGAAAATTAATTAAATATAATAATGCAATTTTGCATTATTATGCATTATTATGCATTATTGATTTCTGCTGGGTTGGTTGATATATTTTTATCTGTTGAGGTATCAACAGTTGCAGAAAATTATACATTAGACTCTACCAAAGATTCTTATAAATATAGTACTTTAAAAATTTATTATCAAAACATTAGAGCAATGTCAACAAAAAGAAAAGAGATATATGAAAGAACTATATATTGTGATTTCGATGTTATTGTTTTAACTGAAACTTGGTTAAATGAATCACATAACACCTCCGAGTTTTTTGATAACAAGTATTACGTTTATCGTGCAGATCGCCACACAACCACTGGTACAAAACGTGGTGGTGGTGTTCTTATTGCAGTTCACACGAAATTTTCATCTGAAGAAATAAGATTTTCAAACAATTTAAAAATAGAGCACCTTTTGGTTAAAATTGTCACTGCAGAAGAAGATATATTGATTTATACTATGTATACGCCACCAAACTCGTCTTTTGAAACATTCAATAAACATGTATCAGCCATAAAAGGTATAGAAAGATCATCATCTGATTCACTTATGGTAATGGGTGATATGAACTTCTCCGGAACACAATGGAGTTATGATCCTGAGCTGAACTCGTTTACACCTGCCAAATTCCCAAATTTTGCAAGTGAATTTATAAATGAAATCGCGCTTTATGGTCTACATCAATTAAACCACTTCAAAAATCGATCTGGCAATATTCTTGATTTGATTTATGTATCTGAGTCTGATTTATGTGAGTTGAACGTAAGTTTAAATCCTATTGCACAAATTGATCCGCACCATCCACCATTGGAGTTATCATATGTTATAACCTCATCAAAATATTTTCCAAACAATACCAATGTAAAAAATGATTTTTTCTTTCAAAAAAGCGAATTTTGATGGACTTCAGAATTATTTGCTTTCATTTGATTTTGAAACGATGTTCTTTAATAAAACAATTGATGATTCTCTTGATATGTTTTATTGTGTCTTGTATGACGGATTTGAAAAGTTTATTCCCAAGTACCATCCTAAATCAAATTCTGATCCACCATGGATCTGTAAAAAGCTTTCAAATATCCGAAATAAAATTTGAAAAGAATACAAAAGAGTAAGATTGACAAATGATACATCTATACTAGAGCAACTGATAGTTAATTTTAATGATCTTAATAAAAAATTACATGCAAAACATATACAAAATTTGGAGGATAATGTACTTAATGATCCAAAAAAAATTTGGGAATATGTCCGAAATCATCGCCAGGCGAAAACAAATTTCACATCAATCCGGTATAAAGGATCGTCAACTTCAGATATTCAATCCATAGCAAATATATTTGCATCCTTTTTTTATGAAACCTATTCAAAAAACCAAGGAAATGATAGTTACATAGATGCAATGAACAATGATAAAACAAAAACCTATAAAAGATTATCAACATTTTCATGGCAGCAAATTTTTACATTACTTACACAGATAGATCCTAGTAAGGAAAAAGGTACTGACAATGTATCGCCAATTATTCTAAAAAATTGTGCTATATCACTTACGCTTCCGCTGCAACTACTTTTTAATAAATCAATAAATCAAAACAAATATCCTGAAAAGTGGAAAATAACTCATATTCTTCCACTTCATAAAAAGGGTAATAAAAATGATGCTGAAAATTACCGTGCTTTAAGCATTGGATCTACTATTGCAAAAGTCTTTGACGGATTAATTTCACGATACTTGCTAGATTGCATTATTTCAGATATCTGTATCGAACAACATGGTTTCGTGAAAGGAAAATCTACATTAACAAACTTAATGGAATTTCACCATGCAGCTTCAGAATCATTGGCAAAAGACAAACAATTAGATGTTGTATACTTAGATTTCAATAACGCATTCGATAAGATAAAATACAATGTAATTATCACTAAATTGTCTAATTATGAGTTCTCTAATGCAACGTTAAAATGGTTTTTATTATTTTTAACGAATCGTGTGTCCTACGTAAAGATTGAAAATCAACTATCTTGTGAATTTATTCCAACATCTGGTGTACCTCAAGGGAATCCATTGAGTTCTACATTATTTTTAATCGCTATTAACGATCTACCTTCAACTGTACCAGAAGTTGGCATACTGCTTTTTACGGATGATGTAAAATTGTTTAAAAGTATTGGAAGTATTCGTGATTCGATTTGTCTTCAACGTGCTATTGATAACGTGTTACACTGGTGCGATGTCAACTGTATGTCCTCGAACTTCCGAAAATGTAAAACAATGAGTATATCTAAGTCAAAGTCGCCTATAACATCATATAAAATAATGAATGAACACATTGAAAGATTAACCGAATACTCTGAGTTGGGCGTGTTATTTACAACATCTTTAAAATTTAATAAGCACATCGAAGTGATCATTTCAAAGGGGATGATTACTTTGGGTTTTATTCGACGCCTATGTAAAACATTTTCCCCGAATACGCTTAAATTATTATATACATCGATACTGCTACCAGTACTTGATTACTGTTCACCTATTTGGAATCCATATGAAGCTAAATATCGTAATAAAATCGAGAGTGTACAAAAACAGTTCCTGATGTATGCTTTTAGAAGCAGTGAACAAAGACATGAAAATTTTAAGTTTAGACCTTACAAGGAAAGATTAGCTGTACTCAACATTGAATCATTGGCAAGAAGAAGAATAAACAATGGACTGATGTTCATGTATGATGTTGTCACACAAAAGCTCATCACAAATCTTCTACACGATGTTATAAAAATTGCGCACAATCCATCTGATGCAACATTGGTTGAAGTGTTCAATAAGGGACTCTACAGACATAATAAGAACCCTCTTGTTGTTCTTTGTAGGCATTTTAATGCATCAATCAATGAATTGTTGGAATCAACAGGTTGTCGTTCCTATAATAAACAAATAAGGGAAATGGATGATATCAAATTCGGCCTTCTTTAAATTAATAGAACTATATACGTTTGTCTAATTTGTCAATAATATTAGGTTTTTATAAAATTTTATGTAGTCTGATGAGACGGTAATAAGATAAATAAATAAAAGTGTGTCAAAAGAAAGATTTTTATTTTTTTTTTACCCAATTTTTCTAGAAAAAAATAAAATTAAAAGTTTGTATGACATGATATTTTATTATTATTATAGAGGATTATGGCATTATAAGTTTGTCAAAAAATGTTGTCAAGTGTGTCAAAAAATGATTTCATTTATTTTTTTAGCCAATTTTTTGGAAAAAAAATGTAGCTGTTTTTAATTTTGGAAATTTTTGAATTTGTTATAGTTTTTGAAATATTTTTGGAATTCTGAAAAAGTTTGTATTTTTGATTTTGTAATAATTTTTGCAATATTTTTAGAATTTCGGCAAAAGTTTTGATTTTTGATTTTGTAACAATTTTTGGAATATTTTTAGAATTTTGAAAAATTTTTATTTTTTGATTTTATTATAACTTTTGGAATTTTGAAAAAATTTTCAATATTTGATTTTGTAATAATTTTTGCAATATTTTTAGAATTTTGGAAAAAGTTTGAATTTTTAAGAATTTTTGAAATATTATTGGAATTTAGAAAAAATTTAAATATTTGATTTTATTCTCATTTTTGGAATATTTTTGGAATGTTGAAAAAGTTTGATTTTATTTAATTTAACAATATTTTTGGAATTTTGATTATAATTTTCCGGCAACGTATTGATGTTTCGTGTTAGTTTTGTAATAAATTTTACACAGAGATAAAAAATACTTGTACTTTAATAAAGAGTTATGTTTGATATACATCGCTGCCCAGAACTAAAAACCATGTCCTCATAAAAGTTTTTTGCCAAAAACTATATCAAAATCCTTAACCCAGAAGTCTTGACATCTCAGAGCTGTGAGATTTTAGCCCCTCCATATGTTCACAATTCGAAATCAATCTATATCTTCTATATATAAATACTTAAGCAATATTTTTGCGGTACAATTTTGAAATATTTGCTCCATCAAAAATGTGGCAATATTTATATCGTAGGAAAGGTCTTGAGTAGTAGATGTGCCGAAAAATACTTTTTTTTGAATTTTGACGATTTTTTTAGAAAAAATGGCAAAAATGTGATAGTTGTGTTTTTTGAGTTTTTTGTTCAGTTATTATTTTTTTTTCAAGTTCAAAAAAATGCCTTCAAACAATACAAATTAATGGGTTTTCAGTTCTGAACAAAACTGAAGACTAATATACCACTAGAGTAACATCGAATAGTTCAACTCTGATTGATTATATTTCAACAGATATTTTTAAGTTTCAGTATGACATTTCTACCATAGATGTTTCGTTTTCTGACCACAAGGCTTTAATTTTTAAGCTTATGCTATTATCCGAAAAGAAACGCCTGAAACTATAAAAACGTTCGTTAGATATGATAAAATTGATCAAGATCAGAATTGGCAAAGGGTAAACCAAGCAAATAATTTTGATGAGCTTATAGATAGTTTAACAACATTAATTGCAAGTAATACAGAGCAGAAAGTCATAAAAAATCGGTTGAAAATTAAAAAACCTTGAGTAACGAAACATTTATTGGTAATAATTAAATTAAGAGAAAAGTTTTTAAATAAAAAACAAGTACTAGGAGACCGAGCTTAGCTCGGTGAAAAGTTTTTTTAATCTCTTTCGCAAAACAGCTTTAAAATTAATATATATTTTTATTTCACAAAACTCATTATTTTTGGTTTTTGATACAATAATTTCTGCTGAAAAACTAAATGTCAATATATGGAGGGTTTGAAATCTCAAGCTCTGAGATATCAAATCAAGACTTCGGTCTGGGTTAAGAATTTTTTATATAGTTTTCTGCAAAAAATTTTTATTGGGAAATTGTTTTTAGTTTTGGCGATATATATCAAACATAAAACTTTAACAAAAGTATAAGTATTTTTTTATGTCTGTTTAGATATTTTTTACAAAACTAACACGAAACATCAAAACGATTCGAAATTATTATATTAACAGATCATAAATTAATATAATTTGTTGAAAAGATGATACACTCAGCAAACTACTCCATTTACCTCTCCATTTAGCGTTTCGAGAGAATATTTCAAAATCAAAAATACAAATTTCTTTCAATATTCTAAAAATTTTCTAAAAATTATAATAAAATCAAAACTTTTTTCAAAATTCTAAAAATATTTCAAAATTTATTACAAAATCAAAAATTGAAACTTTTTTCGAAATTCTAAAAATATTGAAAAATTATACCAAAATCAAAAATTATACCAAAATCAAAGATTGAAACTGTGTGTGTGTGTGTGTGTGTGTGTGTGTGTGTGTGTGTGTGTGTGTGTGTGTGTGTGTGTGTGTGTGTGAGTGTGAGTGTGTTAGAGTATGTGAGTAAACGTGGGGTTGGACGGAGTGATCGTGGTTCTTGCGCCAAAGGGGTCGCCAGAGCCTCATTTTTTCACTTGTTTTCTCTCATTTCCGTATAAATCATGTCTTTCGCGTACATCTCTGATTATTTGTGCTGAAGTAGCAGGAATTCTTACTCAATCCACGATGACTGAAGCTAGTCGAAAAGGCTATATAAATCTCGCTTGGTACGCGGCCTGCTTTGCCGCTTCATTGGTTCGCCAATGAATCAGCGCTTCATTACAGCATCGAACCAAGATCTACCGGTATATGTGGATTCTGCTATTAAAAGTTAACTTGATTTAAACAGTTGATTTTACATATTATATTGGTGATTCACTCAACAACAACAAACCGATGCCTGACATAAACATACTTTGATTCGTAACATATCGCGGTTGTGGTGTATGAAGGGGGATAAATTGGAATTCTGCATTATTGCCATTTTACAAATCAGCAAATGGACCTGTTATACAACTGTATTGCTTCCTACTGAGAAAACGATAAGTGATAACAATTTATTGTAACACAAACCATTGTGATTGTGTGCCTGTGTATGTGAGTGTGTGCGTGTGTGTATGTGGGTGAGAGTGCGCGAGTGTATGAGGGGGTGAAAGCGTGAAAATGTGTGTTGAAGTATGGGGTTGGACGCGATGATCGTGGTTCTTCATATACGGGGGTCGCCAGAGTCTCCGTCTTTCACTTGCTTTTTCTCATTTCCGTACTTATCATGTTTCTCGCGTACTATATTGTTTATTTGTGCTGAAGTAGTCTTACTTGATCTCACAGATTGCAGCTAGTCTGGGACTATAAATAAATCTCGCTAGGTAGACCTAGGCGACCTGCTATGCCACTTCGTTTTTACTCAACGAAGCAGCGCTTCACTACAAAATATAGAGTGACATATTTAGTAAGCCCCTGAATCAAAAAATTATTTCCTAAATAAAACGATCCGTATCTCAATGGTACAAGGGGTTACTTTTTCTAAAGTGTTGCAATCAGAAATATAGAGTGACATATTAATTAAGCTCCTAAATCGAAAAATCATTTACGTACATAAAACGATCCGTACATCTATGCTTTAAAATAGTTCCCTTATGCATTTTTAGTACAAGGGGTGGCTTTTTCTAAAGGGTTGCAATCAGAAATAAAGAGTGACATATTTAGTAAGCTCCTAAATCGAAAAATCATTTACCTGCATAAAACGATCCGTACTTCTATGCCCTAAAATAGTTCTCTTACGCGGATATGGTACAAGTGGTGGCTTTTTCTAAAGGGTTGCAATCAGATATATAGAATGACATATTTAGTAGGCTCCTTAATCACAAAATTATTTTCCTAAATAAAACGATCCGTATCTCTACGCTTTAACGTAGTATGGTACAAGAGCGTGTATGGTGTGTGCGAGTCTGGTACAAGGGGTGGCTTTTATAAAGGGTTGCAATCAGAAAAATAGAGTGACATATTTAGTAAGCTCCTAAATCAAAAAAGGATTTACTTACATAACACGATCAGTATCTCTATGCTTTAACATAGTACCCTTATGCGTGTATGGTACAAGGGGTGGCTTTTTCTAAAGAGTTGCAATCAGAAATATAGATTGACATATTTAGTAAGCTCCTAAATCGTAAAATCACTTACCTACATGAAACGAATGCTCTAACATAGCTTCTTGATGCGTGTATGGTACAAGGGGTGACTCTTTTTAATGGGTTACAATCATGTATATAGAGTGACATATTTAGCAAGCTTCTAAATCAAAAAATGATTTTCCAACTTAACACGATCAGTATCTCTTTGCTTTAACATAGTTCTCTTATGCGTGTATGATACAAGGGGTGACTTTTTCTAAAGAGTTGCAATCAGAAACGTAGAAAAACTTATTTAGTAAGCTCCTAAATCGAAAAATCATTTGCCTACATAAAAAGATACGTACCTCTATGATATAAAATAGTTCTCTTACGCGTGCATGGTACAAGGGGTGGTTTTTTGAAAAGGGTTGCAATCAGAAATACAGAGTGACATATTTAGTAAGCTCCTAAATCAAACAATTATTTTCCTAAATAAAACGATCCGTATATCTATGCTTTAACATAGCTTCCTTATGCGAGCATGGTACAAGGGGTGGCTTTTTCTAAAGGGTATTAATCAGAAATATAGAGTAACATATTTAGTAAGCTCCTCAATCGAAAAATGATTTACCTACATAACACGATCCATATCTCTATGCTTTAACATAGCTCCCTTATGCGTGTATGGTACAAGGGGGTGGCATTTTCTTGTTTAGAACCTAATTCGAAAATACATTTACCTACATAAAACGATCCGTACCTTTATGCTACAAAATACTTCCTTTACGCCTATATGGAAAAAGGGGTGTCACTTTCTTAAGGGTTGCAATCAGAAATGTAGAATGACATATTTAGTAAGCTCCTATATCGTAAAATCATTTACCTATATAACACGATCAGTATCTCTATGCTCTAACATAGTTCCCATATGCGTGTATGGTACAAGGGGTGGCTTTTTCTGAAGGGTTGCAATCAGAAATTTAGATTGACATATTTAGTAAGCTTCTTAATCGAAAAATCACTTACCTACATGAAACGATCTGTATCTCTATGCTTTAACATAGCTTCCTTATGCATGTATGGTACAAGGCGTGGCTTTTTCTAAAGCGTTGCAATCAGAAACGTAGAAAACTTATTTAGTAAGCTCCTTAATCGAAAAACTATTTACCTACATAAAAAGATCCGTACTTCTATGCTTTAAAATAGTTCTCTTACGCGTGTATGATACAAGGGGTGGTTTTTTGAAAAGGGTTGCAATCAGAAATATAGAGTGACATATTTAGTAAGCTCCTAAATCGAAAAATGATTTACCTACATAACACGATCAGTATCTCTTTGCTTTAACATAGTTCCCTTAAGCATGTGTGGTACAAGGGGTGGCTTTTTCTAAAGGGTTGCAATCAGAAATATAGAGTGACATATTTAGTAAGCTCCTAAATCAAAAAATTATTTTCCTAAATAAAAAGATCCGTATCTCTATGCTCTAACATATTTTCCATATGCGTGTATGGTACAAGGGGTGGCTTTTTCTAAAGGGTTGCAATCAGAAATATAGATTGACATATTTAGTAAGCTTCTTAATCGAAAAATCACTTACCTACATGAAACGATCAATATCTCTTTGCTTTAACAAAGCTTCCTTATGCGTGTATGGTACAAGGGGTGACTTTTTCTAAAGGGTTGCAATCAGAAATAAAGAGTGACATATTTAGTGAGCTCCTAAATCGAAAAATCACTTACCTATATGAAACGATCAGTATCTCTATGCTTTAACATAGCTTCCTTATGCGTGTATGGTGCAGGGGGTAGCTTTTTCAAAGGGTTGCAATTAGAAATATTGAGTGACATATTTAATAAGCTTCTAAATCAAAAAATGATTTTCCAACATAACACGATCAGTATCTCTATGCTTTGCTCTTGGTTTCGACTTACAACCAATACGGTCGATTTTAATTATCAAAATTTTTGTGCAATTAAATTTATTAAGCCGGTCTTAACGGTGAAGTGTAGTGAAGTGATTGTAGTCTCAGTTACATTAACTATCTAATTTATGAATTGTTTACGTTATAACTCTAGTATTTGTGTTCCAATTTTTATAAATAAATGGTTATTATATACGATTCTTTCAGTTATAGTCAGGGCCGGATCTACCATGGGTGCAATGGAGCGACCGCACCCGGCGCCAACACAAAAGGCGCTAAAATTGAGTTTTGTTTTAAATTCGATTATTTTTTGTTTTGGTTTTTAATAAATTTTAAGGCAAATTAAAATTTATTTTTCTATATAAAAAACAACAATTTATTTTTATATATTTGTTTTAACTTTTGATCTACGGGCGTGACTGCCCCGTGTACTTTTGTTGCTGCTATTGACATACGATTCAACGTGAAATATTAGATACCACTGGCAATAGCAGTGAGATATTACCAGCCAAGGTGATATCATACGGGAGCTGTCGAATGAACTCTATTCATCCAACAGTACTCTCAAGTTTATATGCAGTTTTCCTTTTTCTGCAGTTTTCCTTTTTCTTTAAATTATTGTTATAAATTATGCGGCGTCATCTTCTGGAGAAACTCTTAATTTTTTTCAACTATATTTAATTTTTTTTAACTGCATATACGCATATTTTTCGATAATTCGTTTGTCATGTTTTAATAATTCGTTTGTCATGTCGTTTTGATCGTTTTAGGCAGCAAATGAAAAGCTTAGTTTAGCCAGTAATGAAACTTGTTGGGAAAACTGAAAATCAGCTGTAAGACCTCTTAAATCGTAGAAATTTAAAACACTTTAATTGAAATCCCTTTGGACAAGACACGTAAAACTATATAACACAATTTGGAGCAAAATGTTTAGCGAAGATAATGCTGCTTTAAATATCTTTGCAGTTTAATTTTGTGAAACGATCTTCTCTCCAAAATTAATGTTGTTTCTAAAATGACAGAAAGTTTGAATTTGAATGTAATTGAATGTATTTTATTGAATGTATGTAAAAGCTGACGGGTTTCTTAGAGAACGGTTCGAATATTCCGCATCCAAATCAAATACGAATTCATCGTACAGGAAAAATGAAACACAAGATAATATAATATAATATCCAGGATCTTTCACAAAATTTCTTTTTCCTCTATTGATTTTTTTTTTAACGGCGTTCATGTTCCAGGTAGGAGTGTTGCCAGGCTAATCAGCTTTGAGTATTCACCACGGTCATTCGCAACAGCGACATAATTACTATGGCAGCCGATTTTTTAAGGTTGTTTATTACGTCAGTCTCCCATTGTAGTCGTGGTCTACCTCGCGGTCGCCCACTCCCTGGGGTACTAACGTACATTTTTCTAATCATCCCAGACTGTGAATCGGCTCGTAGAACATGCCCAAACCAAGCAATCCTACTAAAACGGATACAACCTATTATATCAGGACCCTCAAGAAGGTTTCTGATCTCAAAGTTATATCTTCCATTGATATTGTTATTAATTCATTAGAACGTTTATTCTTAAGGATGGCCAGTGCACAATGATAGATATGGCTTTTTATATAACATATTTTAATTAAAAAACTAAGATAGGGATTAGATTTTAAAATATTTGAAACTTCTATAGAAAATTTTACACCTCCTATATTTACACAACATGCAAGATATTTTCCGAATTGATTTAAAGCCAAGATACTGTCAATAAAAGTAGCTCCCGCTCAAAGGAGCTTTTCTAAATTACACCAGGTGATGGAGCATGAGCCGAGAGAGGTTAGTTGCCTTTTCTCTTATATCAATTGAATCTGAAATTTCTTATATATGAAATTACGAACCGGCAATAAAGGAGTTTTCTGAAAATAAAGCCATAAAAGTGAGCATGTGTGATTCTTTATTTAATACAATTTTATTTGTTTATATGAATGTTATAGTATTTTTGATTTTCATATTACAATTATTTCTTTCTTACTAATTAATGTTATTTTTATTTTCACATTTATTCAAATTTTTTTTAATAATCTTTATTATATTGTAACGTAGAGCAATTCGGCCATTGCTTGTAACACGCGCTCTAGGGGGGTGATGTTATTACCCAAAGAAACTAAATCGAGGCACTAGCTGACATCGCGGGATTTTTCTCAGTATCAGAGTTCAATTAAATAGCGATTCAATCCCTTACGCGCTACAAAAAATATCTAGAGGGTGCCTAATAGAGAAAGCATAGCTTAAAACAGACATGGGAAGCAATTATGGAAAATCCTTGAACCTCTCAACACCACCACTCACACCTCAACACACCAATTTACTCTGACATCGACATATCTAAATTAAGCCAGTTATACTTTTATTTTGAATACGTTATTAATCAATACTTTCGGCATTAAGTGCTCTTGATTTCATGATTAATTATATCAATAGACAACTATGTATATAAACAAAAAAAAACTTACAGTAAAATAATCCAATATCAGATAGCTAGTTTCTTCTCTGGATCATGCAAAATTAATTTGACGTCTTCTTGATGTCTTGAGAGAAATAAGTACATCAATCGATTCAATTTCGTTTGGTGACGGATGAACTTCAGGAAATACGTCAACACAATCAGCAAATAAATGATTCATACAATACAAATGTCTTCAATGAAATAATGACAACAATCAGCTAGTAAATGCTTCAATCAGGATGTCTTCGATGAATTTGTAATATTAATCGGTAAGCAATGATGTAATAAAATAACTTATGACAGCAAACAACTAGTAAATGATTCAATCAGGATGTCTTCGATGAATTTGTAATATTAATCGGTAAGCGATGATGTATTAAAATAACTTATGACAGCAAACAACTAGTAAATGATTCAATCAGGATGTCTTCGATATTGACTTGATGATGTGTGCTCATGTTCGTTGACTCAAAATCCGGCTGTCTAGGCGTATTATATGGTGGAGGAGTCGGTATATAAGAATTGGAACCAGTCGCTCCTTCTATATTAAGGCGTTTATTTGCTGTTTGTGAACGTGTAATGGGTTTCGGTACCGCACCAGTGGCCTTATTATTCAACCGCAAATCAAGCAATCTAAGTCGCTGTTGACAGTTTGGACAAGTTCTATTGTCCTGTAACCAAGTTGACGCACAGGATTCGTGGAATACATGATGACAAGGGGTGGTAACTGTGGCGCGAGATGTGGAAAGTTCTTCCTGACAAATGGAGCATACTCCACTTTGTCCGCTTACGGCCGTGGCCTTATTTACCGACATTGTTTTGAAGTGTTAAGATAAAATAAATATACTAAACTATGGCAGATGATGGATTTAATTTAATATTGGTTACTCTTACCAGAGTAGAGCCGAAAAATCGTGTTACGGGCAACACTCGAGTTTTATTTTGGGACAAAGACTCTAAAATTCCCTAAAGTTAAACTAATACTAAATATTCTGATTCACTAAATAAGTCACAGTCCTTGTGTAGGCTATAACGTAACTTCAAAGTGAAGTTCTCAAATTCAACTGCGCGTTATCGTAAAGCAGAATCGTTTATGTGGATCCGATCTAAGAATACTTAATTCCAATACTTTATCTTAACAAAAATAATCCTTATATGATTTCTTATTATTTTCAATATCAACTATTATAAAAAAAAATATATTTTCTGTTAAAATTCTTTTTTTTTTCTTTAAATATTATCAAAATGAATGTTACTTAATTTATTCTTTCAGTATCAATTATTATCAAAATGGATGTTACTTAATTTATTCTTGCAGTATCAATTATTATCAAAATGAATGTTGCTTAATTTATTCTTTCAGTATCAAATATTATCAAAATGAATGTTACTTAATTTATTCTTTCAGTATCAATTGTTATCAAAATGACAGCTTTCAATCTCTAATTAATCTCGAATATCAATCTTTAACACTATTAATTCTATCATGAATCCTTATTATTCTCTAATATCAACTATATCAATTATTATCAAATTATATATAAAAAAAATGTTACTTAAATTTTTCTTTCTTTCTTGTGTCAACTATCTCATTTAAAAGGTTGTTGTGTGAGTGGTGGTGTTGAGAGGTTCAAGGATTTTCCATAATTGCTTCCCATGTCTGTTTTAAGCTATGCTTTCTCTATTAGGCACCCCCTAGATATTTTTTGTAGCGCGTAAGGGATTGAATCGCTATTTAATTGAACTCTGATACTGAGAAAAATCCCGCGATGTCAGCTAGTGCCTCGATTTAGTTTCTTTGGGTAATAACATCACCCCCCTAGAGCGCGTGTTACATGCTTATATACGGTTCGACTTCTAGATTTAATAAACTTAAACAATGGATTTTCTTTACGTTATAAATATTATTCGTCCATTTATCTTATTCCTCTTTCTTAATCAGTTTACTATTATTTTTTCACATTGTGTAAATTATTTATGACTTTCTCATATAATTATGCCATATAACTATAATAATTTGAAATTTATTTTGCACTTCGGATACATTAATTTTTACATAAAAATATTTTTGCTAATTTTCAATATGTCAAGAACAAAATAATTTTAGTACTTCCCTTATTTTAAAAGAAAAATGTTCCGGAAAGACGAGTATTAATATAAAAAACTTAGTTCTATTTCTTATTACTAAAAAAAATATTAATTATTATGGTTTATATATGGGTGCTTCATACAATTAAACAAAAGGAAAAAATATCATAACCTTTCTTATATTATTTTCAAAATTAACTAAGCTACTAAAAAAAGAAAAACTATTTAAAAAAATTTTATCTAATGTCGTGTTCTTTGGCAAAAAAAAATTGATCTGAGATCAAAAAAACTTGATCTGAGATCAAAAAAATTAGCTGTCAGATCAAATTAGCTGTCAGTTTGTGTTCTTTGGCAAAAAAAGATTGATTTATTTTCTGATCTAGATCAAGTTTTAAAAATCTAGATTTTTTGGTAGATTTTACAAATACATTGATATATAATTTTTAATTGTCAAATTTATGTAAACAAAAAAACCCGCCAATTTAACTATTATTATTATTTTGTTTAAAAATAATTTATTATTATTTAAATTACTAATTAATAATAAAGTTATTACAAATAAAATGATAAAACGTAAAATCTATCATTTTCAAATGTAAACATAACCAAACATATCAACTGATAGAACAAAAAGTCAAAACAATTTACTACTACATTTACAAAAGTAGATTGATTTATTTTAAGCTGTTCGTTGGCAAGCAAATAAATCAATCTTTTTTCGATCAAGCCAAAGAACACGACATTACTTTTGATATCAAAATGAAAATACATAACGACTACATAAAAAAATACGAATACATAGGTCACACATCGAAGCTTATTTTTTTTCTTTTATAACAAACTGTAAACATTTTATTATACGACAAGAATATTTATTTTTGCAAACAAAAATTTCACCAGCAATTGAAACAAATTTTTATTTTATCAAACTATAGCTAGAAATAAATGTTCAACATTGCTCATTCCTAATAGCCACTCTTTAATTTTTATGGTAAATTTATTTATGTTTTCACTCTCCTTTATCTGACTTGGTATTTTATTATAAAGATAGGCTCCATGGTAAATAAGAGACCGTCTAAAAAATTCCGAGTTGGCTTTGGTTGTATTACAAAGTTTTAAATTTCGCATGCCCCGAGCATGTGATTTAACTTTTAAATGGCCACTACGCTTATAGAATTCCTTCAAAGTTTTATATATATATAAGTTTCGGAGAGGTAGTATATTTGCATCTTTAAACAATGGATAGGAGTGTGTTCTTTTATTTTTTTTGTATATGACTCGCACAGCATGCTTTTGCAAGGTGATTAAAGGCTTTATGTTTGTTAAATAAGTTCCACCAAAAGCAATCAATCCATACTCTAGTTTAGAATGTACAAAAGAGAAATATACAATTTTTGATAATTTTTTTGAGTTTATACTTCGAATAAGATATAACTTTCGAATACCCAAAAAGAGGTCTTTTTTAAGTTTTTTAATGTGAGTTTTCCATGTTAGATTTGAATCCAAATCAAGTCCAAGGTAACGGAAGGTTTGAACCGTTTCGATTTTAATACAGTCCGTAGAGCAATCATTTTTTTTACAGTTAACTTTATGGTAAACATGATCTGCGCAAGGGATGTATTTTTTGGATATGTCAAAGTACATAATTTTTGTTTTCTCACTCAGGATCATAGAATGTAAATTAAACCATATCCTTAAGGTTTCAAGATCTTTGTTTATATTTATGTCTATATTCTCGCAATTTTTTCCTTCATAAACTATGGCCATGTCATCAGCAAAAGCAAAAATATCACCGTGTAAACCGATATTGAATATAGAATTTAAATAAATTAGAAAGAGAATAGGACCCAGAATTGATCCTTGTGGTACCCCTCTTCTAACTATGGCTATATCGCTCAGTTCTCCGTTAACTTTTGTTTGCTGTGATCGATTTTGTAAATAGGATTTAAACCAATTAAACCCTATGCCCCGAATTCCAATGTTCCACATTTTATTCAATAAAATATTATGACAAACAGTGTCAAAGGCTTTTTTAATGTCAATAAACAAAACACAAATTTTCTGTCGATTATTTAAACTATTGTAAACTTTATTTAGAAACTTTGCGAAAGCATCTTCCGTTGAAATTTTTGATTGAAAACCAAACTGGTTTTTGTTAATAAAATTAATTTTTTTTAGGAATGACATTAGTCTGTTTTTAACAAGTTTTTCTATTATCTTTGAAAAAACGTTTAACAAAGAGATGGGACGATAATTTCCTGGATCACGTGTATCTCCCTTTTTAAACAAAGGTATTACTATAGCTTCTTTTAGATTATCAGGAAATACACCAGTTTCGAAAGATAGGTTAACAATATATGCTAACACCGGTGCAATATATATCCCAATTTCCTTAACGACACTGGTGGTAATTTTATCTGTCCCACTAGATTTTTTGTTTTTAAGTTCAAGTATTAGCTTTAAAATTTCAGGCTCACTAGTGGGAAACAAAAAAAACGAGCGTTGCGCATTACCTACTCTATCATGTACGAAGTGAGAATTTTCAGATGTTATTGGATGACTTGGAATAGTTTCACACAGTTTTTCAGGACCATTTATGAAGTAATTATTTATAGAGTTAGCAATATTCTTATTACTATTTTGGAGGTTGTTCGAAGAGTTATAAACTTCTTTTATTATATTATTGTTTGCTGACTTATTTTTACCCAACAGTTCATTTAGTATTGCCCATTGTTTTTTAGAATCACCCTTTGTTTCCTTGAATTTTTTTTCATAGAAAGAATCTTTAGCTTTCTGAATTAAGTTATTATATTTTTTACACATTTTCTTGTAGCGATTACTAATGCTAGTGTTTGTAAAACTCTTCAATTTCTTCCCAAGCTTGTTTTTTTTATTAAGTTTATTACACAAGTGATCAGAGATCCAAGGTTTTAATTTTTTTCTTTTCCTTTTACATTTTATAGATTCCTGACAACTATTTATTAAAGCTTTTAGTTTATTAATAAAAGTATTAAAAGCTAAATTTGAGTTTTTTTGAGTATATACTGGAGACCAATCAACAGAGATTATATGCTGTATTAATAGATTAACGTTTAATTTTAACTTATTCATGCCAGGTGTATTTCTGAAATTGTTATTATTTTTGACCTTGTTGAAAATTTCAAAATTAGCCAAGACCATATGATGGTCAGTTATATTTAGATCATTTGTTTCAGCGGTTATTTTGATATTTGAATTTACCCTCTTCCTATAATGAAAATGATCTAAACATGTAGTTGAAGTGTTTGTTATTCGGGTTGGAGTATTGATTGCTGATTTCAGCCCATGAGATGATAACAGAGATAGATAATCGTCTGTGATGGTAGAATCAAGCAAGAGATCAATATTTATATCCCCCAGCATGCACAAATTTTTGCATTTAATGTTACCTAACAAGCTCCCGAGTTCTACCAAGAATAAGGAAATATAGTTACTTTTTGGGATATACTGAATTCTATAAATACATAGGAAAGCAAACTCTTCTTGAGCAAATCTAAGTTTAAGCAACAAACAATCACACGATTTTAAGGAGATTTCTGTGAATTCATAATTAAAATTTTTACTTACAAACACCGCAACACCTCCAGATCTATAATTATCATTACAATTAAAATGTGAATTATATCCATCTATATGATAAAAATCTGTTTCAAGTGTGGATATCCATATTTCTGATACAAAAATTAGATCAGGTTTAATTTTAAAACTGTTTATATGACAAATGAGAGAGTCAAAATTTGACCGTAAGCTTCGAATGTTCTGATGTGTGACCTTTAATTTATAAGAATTTAAAAAGTTTGGGAGAATTCGAATACTTCTATCGCTAACCTGTGGTTGACTTATATTATTTTGATGTTCTATTTTTATTTAATTTATTTTTTATTTCCTTTATGTCTTCCACAGATTTAATGACAAAAAAATTCGAATCCTCTTTTGATTTTTTAATAAAAATTTTGTTTCTTGACACACTTACGAATTTATAACCTAATTCATTACTTAACACTTTAGCATGAAAACACAAAATCCTTTGTTTTTTGGTTAAACTTTCATTTATGTATATTTTATTTTCGATAGTGTGATCCAAAATTTTTGTAGTCAGTTTTGCACGCCCTTCTTTTGTTTTAGTTATGTCTGATTTAGCTTTAATAATTTCATTTCTTGTACTGCTGTTTATTAACTTGACTATTATTACCGGAGATTTTTTTTTATGTGAGTCATCATGTATTTTTCCATGTCCTATGCGATAACAAGTTTCAATGAGTTGTTTATTTATGTTTAATTTTAAAACGGTGTTGAAAATATTTATGACGTTATCCGTAATGTTTTCTTCTTTCGTAACAGGAATGCCGTGTATTTCAATGCATTTGTCCTTCTCAAATTGTTCAAGTTTATCCAATTGTTTTTCTAAGGTTGAAATTTGTTTTTTTAAAATTACATTTTCCTTTGTTAGGTATTCAATACTTTTAAGAGAATCTGTTAACTTTATGAGAACTTCATCAACTCGTTTAGAAAAGGAATCCATTTTTAA
The DNA here is from genome assembly GCA_963693315.1 of Diogma glabrata. NCBI lineage: Eukaryota > Metazoa > Arthropoda > Insecta > Diptera > Cylindrotomidae > Diogma > Diogma glabrata. The sequence continues at coordinate 58,113 of CAVNZG010001136.1, forward strand.
ATTTTGTTTTTCCATTGCTTCAAAAATTTGTGTGATTTTATCGGATATTGAAACATTTGGAAGTTGATTTGTTTGAAAATTTGATTGACCCTGAGTACAACCTTGGCACAACCAGTCAGCCGATTTATATAACATTAAGTTACCTTCGTGATCTTTTGGTATATTTGCGCATTTTATGTGAAAAATTTCATTACAAGATCTGCAATTTATTTTATTTTCATCGCGATTCACTTTTAGATTACATTTCTTGCATTTAGACATTTTATAAATCAACTACGTAAACGATTAAAGTTAATATTTCAATAAGCATCCAATGACATGCAAAACAGAAACAGTCTAATAACACTCAAATATAAACACTACAGTAACTGTGAAACAATTTTGTACAATGTATGTAAAACAGATGAGATTCTAAGTTATAATGTTTATAAAAAACTTTTCTTCTTTCGAAACACAATTAGAAAACTGTACAATATTCGATATATTATAAATTTTTGATTTATTTTAATTTTTGAATATTTTTTTTGGTTTTATATAATTTTTATTATTTTTTTTTTTGAGTAATTAAAATTTATGATGTGCACCCAAACAAATCACAATTAACACTGAACTCCTATATTATCAATAACTTCTGTCACCGTTAATGTTCAACTAACTGTATCTTTTATTTTGAACTAATCTACCGCCAACGCAACCTTTTTTATGCTAGTCAAAAATTAAATAGCAAAAAACATAACACAATCTTCAAAACATCGCACCTAGGTGTGAAATCTACAATTTTTAATTTGTTTATTTACCTACTCTAACATAGACTGTGTAGTTTTTATTTTATTTTCGTATTAGATAAAATTATTTAATTCTGTTTTTATCTTCAGAAACGTATTTAGGTGTTATTTAGTTTGTATTGCGTTAGCAGAACCATTTTCCAGTAAGAAAACTATCAATAGATTTTTTTACATCGCACTCCATAATCGTTACAATATTTGAAATAAATTCGTATAACATTTTTTATTTATTAAAATAAATTTTTATTTACTGTGCAATTGTTTGCTCGAAGATATGCCTCTATATACCTAACTCTATTTGTGAACATTAAGCATGGACCACATGAGTACGTCACATGAATGAGGAGTATTCCATCAGCTAGAATATTAGTAACCTAGTTTTAATTATGTTTTTCAAATTTAAAATACAAAATTTTTATTTTGTTTCTATTTTCCACATATTATCATGAAATTTTGGCATATATCATATTTTATTATATGATAAGATTTATTGTCTAAATATCCAACATTTGAAAAACCATAAAAGAAAATGTTGATCCAATTATAAAAAGCGTTTAATACTTGAACGCATGTTGTTGTGGGATTTAGATCTTAAAAGCTCTCTATGTGTTGGTTTTTCAGTGAAACATATTCGAATTTCTATTACACAACACTTCGTATTAAAACAAGTATTGCAATGATTTTTGAATATCTTATCTTACAATATAATTTAATTTGAGGGCGCCATTTACCCAATCTGCACCCGGCGCTGAAATAGCTGGATCCGGCACTGGTTATAGTGATACCCTGACGGAAAAAAATCTATGAAAAACTATGAAAAATTCAAAGAAATTCAATGAAAAGCTATGAAACGAAAAGTCATAGACAATAATAATTTTTCATAGACAAATATAACAAATATAATTTTTTAGGAAAAAGTATGAATTTCTCTGCAAAAGTATGTCTTTGAAAAATGAAAAACTATGATAAAACTATGACTATGAACGTGTTAATTTTTTTTAAAATCTCTTATTTTCTATGAAAATTAGGTAAACAATTATGAATTTATCTGAAAAATTATGTTTATGAACTATGAAAAACTAAGAAAAAATCTGATTATATTGAGCACGTAAAATTTTTTCGAATCCTATTTTATTTCGGTATTCAAAATAGCGATTTTGTAAATAGATAGATTAGGTTCTCTGCATGATAAATATGAAAACTAAATTTGGCGGAAACTTAAAAGGGCGAAAGTTACAAAAGTCAAACAAAATTTCTGAATATTCCGAAAAGGTAACGTTGCGTTTTAACAAAAGCATATAATAATAATTTAATGTCAGTTACACCTTAATCCGATAGTTAATCACTCAGTTTTGAAGCAGATTAGCGGAGCTTCATAATTTGAGAATTTAGTAAAAATCTAAATTTAGTTTAAATCTCAAAGGGGGGGGAGGGGGTGAAGTTGAAAGTTTGACACCATATAACTTTGGCCACCACATTTGCCCACAATTTGTTCACAAATGCAAAATGATGCAAAGGATCTAATCTTTCCATTTATCTATAAAAACAACCTTGTTGAAACGAGGATAAAATAGGAGCAATTGTGAGCTTTTCTAAAAATTTATGTTTTTACATAATTATCACTCAATATGCCAAAATTTGTGTTTGGTATAATATATAATAGCATAAATCTTATAGAATCTTACTCGTACAACAAACTTTGTACGTAATTCGGACATAAAGTTTCTTTTTGCTTTCGAGTGTTTCTTTGACTTCACTCTGAAGCAAAAAAGTCCTACTTTACGCCCTTAATACATAATTAGCTATTTCGCCCGCCCTTAAGTTTACGGTGAAATTTAAAATCTTAGTAGGTAATGCTATGATTTTTGCTGATACTCAATTCAAAGATGTTAAGTAAGGACACTCTGATATGAATGAAAAATTATTCAGTTTCTTGATCGAATGGGCATGCATAATTCATGAAAAACGTGATCTACGCAGGTGAAAAAGTCGAGATTTGAGCTTGACCATTTTTGATTTTTTTCAAACTTGACATGTAAGTAGTACGGACAAAATAAAAAATAAAACTTATTTTACAATTTTTTTAAAGTGCACAGTTTCAGCTTAGCGGGCACCCCAAAATGCTTGAAAAACGAAAATTCTGCTAATCCGATGTAACTTTGAAATTAAATTGCTCAAGAACGGCTATACCGATTTCATCAAACTTTTTTTTGTTTGATAAATGATTAGTTGGTCGTTTGAAAAAAAATTAATTAATTGTTTTTGTAATTAATTTTTAGATGAAAATATTAAAAAAGCTTTTTTAAAGATAGCGCTAGGGTCGAACATCAATTGGAATTTGATTAATTTTTTTCCTGAAAATAGTTCTATTCTTACTTTAAAATATATCAAATTAAAAAGGAGGCGTTAATTTTTGTTCTTGAGATATTTAATTTTAAAGATTTTTGGTTCAACTAAAATTCGAGTTTTTTATCATTTTTTCAAACTTCAGTGGTTAAAATTTTTTGATGATAAAAATTGATCGAAAAAATGATGAAAAATTCGAATTTTAGTCGTACTAAAAATCTTTAAAATTGAATATCTCAAGAACAAAAATTAACGCCTCTCTTGTAAATCTGATATATTTTGAAGTAAGAATAGAACTATTTTCAGGGAAACAATTAATTAAATTCCAATTGATGTTCGACCCTAGCGCTATCTTTATAAAAGTATTTTTAATATTTTTATTTAAACCGACCAACCGACCAACTAATCATCTATCAAACAAAAAAAGTTTGATAAAATCGGTATAGCGGTTCTTGAGCAATTGAATTTCAAAGTTACATCGGATTGGCAGAATTTTAATTTTTCATACATATCGGGGTGCCCCATATGCTCAAACTATGACTTTAAAAAAATTGTAAAATAAGTTGTATTTTTTATTTTGTCCATACTTTTAATATGAAAAGTTTCAGAAAAATCAAAAATGGTCAAGTTTTCACAACTCGGTCTAGAACACGTTTTTCTTCAATTTTTTATTCGTATGGAAACATCCTTCTAAAAATGACACCTTCGAATTTCGAACCGCCAACCATCATAGTTTTGCATACCTATATTTTAAATTTTCATTAACCATTGTCATAAAAATTCATAGAAATTCATAATTTTTTATAGAAAAACTATGTAATAACTATGAAAATTTATGAAAAATGTCCAAATTTAGATATGTTTTTCATTAATTTAGATAATTTTTCATATTTTTTTATAGTTTTTCATAGTTTATCATATTTGTTTTTCATAAATTTTCATTTTTTTTTCATAGTTTTTCATACTTTATTTTCCGTCAGGGTAGTGGAGTGAAAGTGTTTGTGTTTAGAAGGTAGTAGTAGTTTACACACAAAATACTTACACAGGTATTTGTAGCTACTAAATAAAATTGTTGTGAACAAACAATTAATAACCAACTCTATCAAAACCTAATTTTTTTTATAAAAGAGACATATAATATTTGAAGTCAAATTTCAATATTCTTCTAATACAATTAACGTAGTTCATCTTCAGTTAAAAACTTAATTGAATTAATTGATTAGGAATTAAAATCGAATGTACCGTATTTTTTAAAAAAGAAAAAATCTTGATTTCAACAATTAACATTCTAGTGTAATAAAAAAATAAGTTACAAATTGTATGTGTACATGAAATACAATAACTCATGATTTTAATGTCGAATTCTTTTTGCCAGATCAAAAAAAAGTTATTTTTTTTTCACAAAAAGAATACGAAAAAATTTGATCTAATTTTGTAGTTGTGTTTGTGAACTGTCATTGAATATTTTTGTATTTAATTGTATACAATAAAATAAATGTTTATTAATATTAATTTAAAACACGATTTAATCACAACTTTTATTTAAACAATAGCTATTCCACTTTAAAAAAATAATATTAGTAAATGGCGTCTTGTTTGTTTATCAATTTTGACAGAAGTGTAAATGTATGTGTGTTACTCTATTGTATTAAAAACTAGATCTACGAAAAAATCTAGATTCAGAAAAATCTTTTTAGGGCAGAAAAAGATCACTTTTTTTGTCAAATAGAATACGTAATGTCAAAAAAAATTGATCTGAGATCAAAAAGGGGCGTATTAGAGCAATTTTTTCATCAAAAAGAATACGACATAATAAAGTGATCAAGGTTTTACGGTTTATGATATTATCATAATTATGAATACAGTGAAAACTAAGTTCACTAAACCTTAGGTTAATTTTTTTTTTTTGCTTGTTTTTCTTTTTTTATGCAACTCAATTGTGCCACGACGGTGACGTCTTTACACAAAGCCGAAGCTGAAGCGGTACCAGCCGTATGGGAAGGTCCTTCGCCAGTAACCAGCACGACGGCAAAGTCTAACAGCTAAGCTGAAGCGCTGGTTTCGGTTTGGTTTTCTTTTTGTTTTTGTTTGTTCTTGTTTGTCTTTTTATTTTAAGATTATCTGATGGATAGCTTAAAAATTGCACAAATAAACCTGCAGCATAACAAATCTGCTTCCGCTGAATTGTGTCAAGCGATTGTTATGCAGCATACAAATATAGTCTTGATTCAGGAACCATGGGTAAATAAAAATCATATACTTGGTCTGAATTGTAAACAAGGAAGGGTTTTTGTCGGTACAGTTACGGAAAACCCTCGTTCGTGCGTTTACTTGTCGAATGACATTTTCGGTATACTTATACCTCAATGCAGTGGTAAAGATGCCGTTGCTGTTAAAGTTACGGTAAAGATCGAGGGTGTTAATACTGACGTAGTCTTCGCATCCATGTATCTACCGTATGATGGCACCATTCCAACCCAAGATCTTGTTAAGGTAGTGGAGTTCTGCAGTAATAAGAACTTGCCCTTGATCCTGGGGTGTGATGCAAATGCGCATCATGGAATTTGGGGCAGTTCAAATAACAACAAAAGAGGAATAGACCTCGTAGAATTTCTTCATGGTACAGATCTAGATATTCTAAATAAAGGGAATGCTCCCACATTTTCAAATGCAGTTAGAGAGGAAGTAATTGACATTACCCTCACTAGCTTAGCTTTGGTTAAACGGGTCAGAAATTGGAGAGTATCGCAAGATATTCTCACATCAGACCACAATTGCATAACTTTTGACTTTAAAGTCGATATGGTGGTAAAAGACAGTTTTAGAAATCCCAAATCTACTAATTGGGATATGTACAAACTACTTCTTAACCAATTGTTACTTGACTTTGATTCGTCAATCAAGTGTACACAAGACATTGAAAATGTTGCGATCCGGATTCAAGAGTGTATGGTCAAGGCTTTTGAAGAATTTTATCCACATAGGGTGCTCCATCATGAGGAAAATTCTCCTTGGTGGAATAAGAAACTGAAAAAGCTGAGATCAACAGTCAGGAAGCTTTTAAAGAAAGCTAAGCAAACAAACAACACCGATGACTGGATCACTTACCGTGATAGTCGGAGGGAATATAAATACAGTATTCGTAGTACTAGAGAGAGTGCTTGGAAGAAATTTTGTGAATCAATTGAGAGTTATCCTGTGGCAGCTAGGGTTCTCAAAGCACTCTCAAAAGAGCCCAAATACCAACCGGGCTTACTGCTTATGCCAAATGGTAGATATACGGAATCTGTGGAAGAAACAGCACAACATCTGCTGTGTACACATTTCCCGGGTAGCAGCACCACTGCTGAGATGCAAGAACAACTATATGTAACTCCAAATAAAGGTTGGATCTTGGCTCAGAGTGTGGTGAACATAAGATCTCTGAGATGGGCTATAGATTCCTTCAACCCCTTTAAATCGCCTGGTCCTGATGGAATCCATCCATGCATGCTACAGAATGGCATGCATTGCCTCATTGAATCACTGTTAAATTTATATAGGGCGTGTCTAGCATATGGCTATGTCCCAGAAGTGTGGCGGAAAGCTAGAGTTGTTTTCATACCAAAACCAGGTAAAAACAACTACAGTGAAGCCAAGTCATTTCGACCAACAAGTCTGAACTCCTTTGTCCTCAAAACTCTTGAAAGACTGGTTGACCGTTATATAAGGGACAATGCCTTACTACAGTTTCCACTAAGTACCAATCAGCATGCATACCAGATTGGGAAATCGGTAGAAACAGCTGCGCATCATTTAGTGACTAAAATTGAAAGAGCACTGGATGTGTAGTAAAACAAATTACGTGTTTTACCACAGCAACTTCCCAAAAAACCAAACACAATAATTAACATTTCCCAATATTCCAAATTATACACAAATAAATTTCTATTCCAAATTATAAATAAATAGTCCAACAAAACGCAACATTGACCTAAACTCTAGTTTTCCATTTCGATTACAATTTCATAACACCTTTTTCGCAAATCGTATATTTTTTCCAATTTTATTAAAACAATATTTCCGCGTTAATAACCTAAATCTTTATTAAAATTAAAATAAGCGCTTAATTCGCGAAATTAATTACATAATTTTTAAATAACAAAAAACTAAAATATGGTCAGTGGGTCGTTTTCATTGCAATACCAATTAATAATAAATATCAATTTAAAAATCAATTCCCAACGCGTAATCATTTTTTAATTATAAAAATAATATTTTAATCAATAATCAAGGCAGTCAGTGTTTAGACAATTACAGTAGTCGAAAAAACAAAATCGAACCAAGTTAGTCATTCTACAAAATCAATAACACAGTCAGTTTTTACAAAATATAAAATCGGTCTACAAATTACCAAATTATCAATTAGTAACGAGAAATTAAGTCTATCAAGTTCAGTTCTATAGAATAATAATATAAGTGCATAAATTTTAATTATCAATTAGTGTCAATAGTGTCAAAGAAATTAACTAGAACATATACATAAAAAGTCTAACATAGTTCACTAGTTATAACTATCAATAAGTGTCAACAGTGTAAAAAATTAAAGGGAATATTACTCAATAAAATAAGTTTATATATATATGTGCTTAATACATGAGTTTTAATAAACTACTTGACTTTTGTGATAGTGTCCGTGAAACGACAATTAAACTGAGTGAGTGAAACCCAGAAGTGTACAGCAGTGCTCACACAGTTAGAAGCACCAGGTTCAAGAAACAGTAAAGTGTATAAAGAAAATCTTGCTACACTACAATAAAATCAGCGTTATCAGACAACGCTTTGGCATCTACAATTTAATAAGCAGTGTTCAATTATATATCTACACCACAAACTTTAATATAAGTAGCGTGCCAAAAAGCATTCCCACTACATCATTTTACTGTAGTGTGAAACCGAATATCGGCACTACACTTTATTATTAGTAGTGTTCCAAACCAACTATCTTTGGCACTACATTTGGCGCAGCCGGTTTGTCCTTTCTGACATAAGGACAGGAAGGATTAGATGAGCCAGCCCTCAGAAGCTACTCAGCAATTAACCAAAAAAACCTGAGATCTAGAACCATCAGTGTGACAACTCCAACATCAACATCCACAACATCAATTACCAGATCATCAGGATCAACGTTCACCACACCATATAAGAGTAAGCTTAAGTTTTTACAATATACTTAAAGTTAGATTAAAACAAAACTTTAGTAGTAAGTTAGATCAGGCAGCTCAATAGTATAATATTAAATTAAATCAGTAGTTTTTCTTATCTAAATATCACTTAATTTGGAAAATTTTATCAGAATTTCGAAAGTTGTTTAGCATTTTTTTTCTCTCTTCCCTGTATTCTATCCTACAATCCTATCAAAAAATAATCAAATATGGCAGGTCATTACCAACAAGAGTACGACAGTCGGTACAGTACTGAGTATTTCTCTGGAAGAAATAAAAATGCTTCCCGTTCCCAAAATAGTCGTAGAAAATTCTCACAGGCAGCAATAGATAATGAAAGGGTAGCTCATACACTTCGTTCAGAAATCCTTAGACTCGACGAGATAATAGAAAAAAGCATAAAGACCAACGAACTTCTTACGAACCAAGTACTGGAACAAGAGAAAACAATTGGACAATATAAAATTGCTTGCGATTACATAATATCACATCAACTTGATGAACAGAGAGTGAAGGACCAATTCATTAATGAAAATGCGCATTTAAAAGAGCGAATTATACTGCACGAAAATCTCTTACAAACAGAAAATAACAGAAACGAAAAGTTGACAATGGAAAATATAAACCTCAATCACAAAATTGACCTTTTAGAAACGGAAATAAAAGAACAAGAATCATCCCATAAAATAATGACAAACAATCTACTACAAGAAAATCAGTCACATAAATCTGAAATCGGTCAGTTATTACAAATAGAAGCAAATTTATACTCTCTTCAGCAAAACCTTACGAACGAATATGAAACGAAACTCAAAGACTACTCCTATGCTACTAGCCAGTTAAATACCAAACTATTACAATCAGAAACCCAAATCCAAAATTTACACAACGAAATTAACAAATTAGACAAAGTTTGTATTAGCTCAAATTCTAAACTAACCGAAAATTTAGATAAAATAGAAAGTTTACCGCTACAGAATTTAAATCTAAAACAAAAACACGAAACAGTAAATAATGACGAAAAAGTTAAAATTCTAAACGACTCAAACGAAGTGAAACCCAGTTCAAAACCTTTTGCAAACGATAATGTAATGAAGAGCTTTCTCATTGGCGAACCAATGAGAATGGCATAGCAGGAAGCGTACCTTGAGTACTTTAAAGCCGTCACGACTAAGGCTCAGCCATCGTGGGTTTGATAGAGTAATACGTGCTGCTTCAGCACAAATGCAGAAATGTACGCAATTTACGAAAAAATCACAGAAATGGAAAAAAATACAAGTGAAAAATGGAGACTCTGGCGACCCCGTTTGCGAAAGACCTACGATCAGCGCGTCCAACCACCACAATCATTCCCATACACTCAAGCTTCATACATGCTAACATTCACCCACGCACTCACAAATTCTCACATTCTTACACCGTCACTCACAGACTCCCACTTTCTCACTTCTTACACACGCTCACCCTCAGCATGCAATCACACATGCATATAGACACACGTAAAATAATTTAAGGTTACTCAAAGGGAAAATTAGGATTTCGAAAATTATGCATTTCTGCAAAAGAAATATGTTGATTTTACCTTTGAAACGAGAGCAGCATTGTTCAACAAAGCATGAATTATCGTGACCACTTCTACAGCAACCACCAATATATTAGTATTACGAACTGGTATAGAAGAGGAAGTAGTCGATCAATATGTCGATTTAAAAAAGATTCAAAGAAATGAATGCTGGAAGAGCTGTTTATGGTAGTACGGCAGCAAGAAGGGTATCCATTGGAATTACACTACAATAAGTTAAATCAATTATTAACACCCGGAATCTTCTAATTAAATCAATCAACTATTTAAAATCACCGTCGAGGAAGAAGCCAACCGAAACCAAGATAAAATATTGGTAGATAGACGGAAAGACATTGTTCATTGGTGGATCATGTGAGTAAAGATGTCTATGCTGCTCGAAAAGCCGGTGAAAACGATGAATAATTAAGCCAATACAAACAACCAGATCTTAAACATTCGATGTCTACTGAGTTGAGTTTCGGGTCATAATGATTAAATATCCCATTAAGGTTATTGACCAAACTGTTCACAGGTTCCGCAACTGTTGGTATGATCCTTACAAACGGATGAGGTGGTGGATGTAATCCGAAACGATAAATATATTCTTCCGTACTTGAATAACTATGTTGATAACAAAAAAAAAAAGACATCTTGTAGTAACAACCCAACGATTCCTTCCATCATGGCTGTAGGTTGGTCAGGACTTGCACTTGGCAGAACTGACTTAATAACGCTAAAACCAAAAAAAACTAATTGCGAGAGTAATTCAGATTTATCGTGTTACTTCCAATGATTATTCAACTCAAATATTTTATAATATTTTCCAACGACACGAACAAGTATTTAATTTATATAAATATTTCCAAAGTATATTAAGAAAGCTTGCAGTCAAACAATTTTCATTATGGAGAAAATTATTTTCAATTGATAAAATATTTAATTAAAATTATATGTTTGGTTGTAAGCAAAATACTACACAAAAATACTACTACTTTATATTTAGTTAGATCATACAAAAATTGGATTGATAATTGTCAGTTTATTTTAATATTTAATTTATATAAATATTTCCAAAGTATTTTAAGAAAGCTTGCAGTCAACCATTTTTCATTAGGGAGAAAATTATTTTTAATTGATAAAATATTTAAAATTATATGTTTGATTATAATCAAAATTACGACACAAAAATACTACTACTTTATATTTAGTTAGATCATACAAAAATTGGATTGATAATTGTCAGTTTATTTTAATATTTAATTTATATAAATATTTCCGAAGTATTTTAAGACAGTTTGCAGTCAAACAATTTTCATTATGGAGAAAATTATTTGTAATTGATAAAATATTTAAAATTATATGTTTGGTTGTAAGCAAAATACTACACAAAAATACTACTACTTTATATTTAGTTAGATCATACAAAAATTGGATTGATAATTGTCAGTTTATTTTAATATTTAATTTATATAAATATTTCCAAAGTATTTTAAGAAAGCTTGCAGTCAACCATTTTTCATTAGGGAGAAAATTATTTTTAATTGATAAAATATTTAAATTATATGTTTGGTTGTAATCAAAATACTACACAAAAATATTACTACTTTATATTTAGTTAGATCATACAAAAATTGGATTGATAATTGTCAGTTTATTTTAATATTTAATTTATATAAATATTTCCAAAGTATTTTAAGAAAGCTTGCAGTCAACCATTTTTCATTAGGGAGAAAATTATTTTTAATTGATAAAATATTTAAAATTATATGTTTGGTTGTAATCAAAATACTACACAAAAATATTTAGTTAGATCATACTAAAATTGGATTAATAATTGTCAGTTTATTTTGCGCGCGAAAAGTCAAGTTATGACGTTGACCTTTTTTTATACCGTTTGTAATACCGCTTTGACCTTCGCCCACATGGTAATGTAAATGAAGTATAATCCCAACATTGACTCAACCTACATACAGACACCTGTCCACACGCTCGAGCACTCATACAGATTCATACTTATAAATATATATTAAAATTTATGAAACTCACCTCATGATCAGATCCCCATTTCCAATCCTTCAATTCCCGTTCAGCACATCATCACTGTATCGGCATGTAATATTTAATCTCGGGTCATATAACCCCATGGTGAAAAATTGCAAAATAAAACAAACCACAGCAAATAGATATGCAACTTCGTTGTTTAATTTATAATTTGAATATTACGCATATACAACTAATCGGACAGCACATTACATGATAATCATCTGTACAATAAGCCTTAGGGCATTACTAGCATATTTGGTTAACTTTCAATTTATATCAATTTCGATCACAATATTCAATCCCGATATAGGTTGATCAAGTAATAATAATTATAATTCCTTATTTCTTATTGCTTTAAGCTGCACCTTCATATAAAAATTTCGTGGCTTATTCCACTATCAAGTATTAACTTAATTCTTAACTAAACACAAAAAAAATGATTCGATTCTCAAAAGGCTTTCTTTTATAACAAAAATAAACATGCCGTAGGTGCTTACACTTATAATCTATTGAACAGTTAAATTGTCCTAAGGACGGCACAAACACATATCAGAAATTCTTTTCATTTTACTAATTTTTCTTTTAAATTTAATGTTAACTATCTACACTATTAATAAAATAATATTGTAATGAAAAACAAACGCGTACTCAAGGACAATGATTTTGACTTAAATTTTCAGGCATTAACAAAGAGCTTACTAGCATTCTTTGTATTTTATTCACCATATCACAACAGAAGATTAGACCTCTTTAAGGTCAGTTTTGCGGTACAACCACATATGCATGGTTTTAAACATTCCGTGGATTTCACTGATTGGTATTATCACAATAAACTTGATTAACTGACTGTACAGTACTATATTCAATTAATATCAATAATGAATCAACAACCACTAATCAAACATTAAGTTGACACCCACAGGTTATCAAATAGAAAAAATCGCCGAAATTCCTGCCAGCTCATCAGGCGTTGATCTCCATTGTTTGATCTGTCATTCAAACAAAAAAAAAACGAACAGCTGTTCACCAAAATTGTGATAAAAAGAATGCCAGTCAAAAACCAAGAGACGTCAAACACACGAATCAAAATGTACTAGACTGAACGAGTACTGTGTGAATCGCAATTTTAAACTGAGAGAGAGAATAATTTACAGTGCTCATTATATAGCCAAATTTTTAGTCTCGCAATAACTCGAATACCGTGTTTAGATGTGAGATAATTAATTTACATCAGATTTTCAAATTATTGGGAACTTTTTATAGTTACACAAAACCGTTTGCTATTTGATAATATTGTACGAAAATAAGGTTGTGACACAAAATATTTCCGACACATCCATAATATTAATAATTGAATTCAAAATGAATTAAATGCAGATTCGATCAATGTTATGCTGTTTAGACATTTATTAAACTACAATCTACTATATCAGCACCGTGAAGTTCAGTTCAATAACGGAAAAATGGTTGGAAACACAATATTATATTTATACACAGATAAATCAAATGTTTAACAAAGCAAAATAATAATTCTTTGTATGTTGACGATTGGAAAAAAAATTACGCGCAGCTGTTATGAGGTTTGAAAATTTCGTTGTTTCATTACGGTTGGTGTTTAGAAAATTCAAACTCAAATAGTATAGTGAGAACAATCGAATGGAAGCATAGCGCGCGTCAATTTTAGGGTGTTGTAAGATTAAATTTTAGTGGTTATACGGATGATAATTAAAGAAAATTATTAATTAATTCAAATTAACCAATATTATGTTATATTAATGAATAAATAAAATCAGGGTAATTGGTGCAATTTTCTTTCTCCCATACGCTTGTCCGGCTATTGAAGATTTAGTTAGATTTTAAGAAAAATAAGGAAACTATGGGTTAAGGGAACTATACGAAATATGACTATTGATGATGAATGGATGAGAAACCATTACAAGCGGTACAGATTAATATAAGAAACAGCAACTAAGGAAGCTGCGACTATAATACACTATGTTCAGACATTAGTCCAGACTATCCATTACAATAATTCAAATATTGATTCTAATCAGCCTAGATCTTCTCAATTTAATTGCACATTTTCAACCACAGTATGCACTACTTCACAAAGTATAACAAACACTGACAAACCTTCTCAACCGACATTACTGAATAACAATATAAAACCACACAATCAAAACGTAGATCAAATTACTCCACTGCATCCATCATCTGATATGTCATCTTTTCCATCGTTTCCTGATGTTCAGACTACATCCAATATTCCCAAACCAAACCTTTCTAATTCTACGCAATATCCAACATTTCCTTCAATATCAAAATATCATGAAAATTTGTATTACTCATACCCGTCACATCCAGTTTCCCAAATACCTTGTAACCAAACAGAAAACAACAATAATACAAACTTTCAAGCAGAACGACCTGATTCAAATACAATTCTTATATCAAAATCAAACTTCAATATAAACTCTGAAGCACCGATACCGACTTCAAACTTTTTACAAAATACTAAATCAAGGTTAACAAACAATTCTGAAGTAAATCCTACATCATCAACACCAGAAAATATAGCGTTAAATCTACCTTCAACTTTTTCACAAGGATCTGCTGATAATTCTCCGTGTTCGCAAAATTCAAATGTAAAAGAAAAAGTCGAAACATTAGATGATAACAAATTTACTGAAATACCAAACGACCCATATGAAGTAAAGCCCAATTCAACCCCTTTTGTAAGCAATCTTACAGAAAATGCTCAATTATTCAAATCAGGTATCCAAAAATTCCAGAAAACTCCAACTGGAGCAATTCAAATTACAGAACCCAATCCAACTCATCTTGTAACCAATCTTACAAAAAATGTTCAATTATCCAAATCAATCATCCAAAGTATCCAGGAAACTCCGACTGGCCCAATTCAAATTCCAAACCCTAACTCAACCTACCTTGTAAACAATCTTACAGAAAATGTTCTACTATCCGAATCAGCTACTCATGATACCGAAAAATTCCTGATTGACAAAACTAGGTCAAATACGCCCAACAATAACCCAGTCAAATCAAAAATTATATCAGAAATTAGTTCAACGCCAATTTTGTATTCCGAAGTTGTAAAACAAAATATCTCCCAAGAATCGAAACATATTCCTATAAAAATTTCGAAAACAACGCTAATTTCACCTGTAGTGATTGACCATAAGGGTTACACTATACTTTAATAACATTATCAGCATTAAAGTATATTCATAAAAATATATCATATTCCAAGCGCCTGACGCTGCAGTTTCTTACGAAAGAAATTGAAAGAAATAAAACTAATATATATTCAGTGTACGTGATGTTGTGAGAATAAAAGGTTACACTCAAAATAGTGGCCGGTTTTCTGTGTGTTATATAGTTTTAATGTAATTACATTAAGTATATGTAATAACCAAATTAACATAACTAAATAATGTGTTAAAGTAAATAAAGATGTTTAACGAACCTCAACATACCTAAAATAATATAACGAATACCACCAGTTATATTAATATATGGCGACCTAAACCAGGCTAAATAAAAACCACCTAAACCAGGCTATATAAAAACCACCTAAACCAGGCTAAATAAAAACCACCTAAACCAGGCTAAATAAATACCATCTAAACCAGACTACACAGCTGAATACATTAAGATAACACCTAAAATGAACAACACAACATCCACTAATCCAACCAAGGGTAAAAACATCAAAAAAAAACCAACATAACATCTATAACATCCAACTTTACACACCTAACCATCAAACATCCAAACTAGCAGGAGGAAATCAAGAAAAAAAAATCTAGGTACCACTTTTTATATTTCTTTAGTTAATTAATAGAATAAAATCTTTCATAAAATCGATTTCGTAATAAGTGTTAAATTAAAGTTTAGAATAAAATAAAAGTGCTGATCAAATATCATACAAACAAATATATCAGTCATTTTTTTTTCTTTTCCGTTAAAACGAAATCAAAATAATTTCTTTTTTATTCAAAAACAAATTCAACAAATAAATAAAAAAAGTCATATTTATAAGAATAAATTCTTTTTGTTATCAAAACGAAATCCGAATAATGTTTTTTCTTTTAATTTGAAAACAAATAAAGAATAAAAAAAAATTCAACAAAGATAGTGTAAAAGCTAATATGAATTAAAACAAATAATAGTGTGGTCCAAAATACTAAATACTTACTAATTTGTGTTGTGAAAAATTTTACATCGGTAACGATACATCTCAAAACTAATAATAGTGCTACTCAAAATTTAATTTTAAATATTGAACAACTGATAAAAATTATTTTAAAAATAAAACAAATAAATCGTGGTCCCAAAATTCTAAGTATTAATTAACTCTCGTTGTTTTTGTTAAAATTTTGCTTTCATAATGATCGATCGATTCATTAATTTTTTTTTTTTTTTGGAAACTACTTTCTTTTCAAAGGCAAGAAAAATATCTTAAAATAAAACAAGTAACAGTAAAAATTTAGTTTTTGATACTAATTATCATTGAATTTTGTTTCTTTGCAAACTGCACTCCTAAAAAATGGATTAAAAATAAAACAAATAAATTGTGGCCCGAAATGCTCGATATTATTTTACTCGCGTTGTTTCCGCAAACATTCCGTTTTTGTAACGATTAACTTTCTGGAACTATCTACTTTTCAAAAACAAATTACTCTATAACATAACAAGTAACAGTGCTATCCAAAAATTTAATTTCGAAACTAATTAACTTTGAAAATTTTCTCTGCAAATTGCACTACCAAAATTCCGCTAAAATAAAACAGATAAAAGTGTGATCCAGAATTCTGTCCCTATACCGATCCATTCTCGAGACTATTTTCTTTTCGAAAAATTTTCTATAATAAAATAAACAATAGTGTTGACCAAAATTTAATATGTGTTATTGTTTCACTTTGAAACTATTTTCTCTCTAAAAATTGTATTACAATTTATAACTATAATTATAAGAGAATAATTTCCGTTTTAATTTTCTGTCTCGTCTCGGTGAAAATATTTTAAATAACTTTCGAAATAAAGTTAACAATCTAAAACTGGAAAAACATAATGTGCAATTCAAAAGTGGATGCACCTATAGAAACGAAAAACGAGAACAGTGCTATACATCTAGAAAGTCTAGAAAAACTGAATATAATCCACGAAACAGTAACTGACCAAAACACATTTTTGTATTATTGCGTCGCTATTGCCGGAACAATTTTATTTTTTTTATGCGTATATAAAATATATAAGTACACAAAAAACAGAATAACTGCACAGATTACTCGTGCCGTAACACGAGAGAACCTGAAACAAATCGGTACTTAATAAATTAAAATTAAGGTTATAAACTGTATAACAATTTACTTTTTCTAACTTAAACGAAAATGAAATCTAATTTTCAACATTAGAACGAATAAAAAATGAATAAATAAAATAAATAAATATTCAAAATAAATTAATTTTGATATACATATATACCGACTCTTCACTTTCTAAAATTTTTTTTTAATTTTTTTTTTCAAAATATTCGAGTATGAGTATCATATAACAAATTTCAACATATACCATACCTGATTGAATTAATATATTTTTTTTTTAAATAATCTATTTGTATCAAATTAATAACTTTATGGAAAAAAAGGGAATTATCAATACTCTACTAAGTACTACTAATACGTACATTTAATTCCTTATAACTATGATATAAACGCGTCGTTGTTTCCTGCAATAAATATAACATATATATGGGATATTAATGAGCGATTTGGATAATCTCCGGAAATGTATTAAAAACATTAACATATTGTATGAACAATTTAATGAGAAAACCCCGGTATGTAAAAATTCAATTCACACGTACGAAAATGCTTGTATAGTAAACTTCAACAAATTTCTGATACTCTCGAGAACTTCTCAAAATCTACACGAACTGGACAGAGACATTCTAAATAAAAATTTTAAAGTTTTATTAGACAAAATTAAAATAACTTTTAGCTACCTTAACTTGAATTACAGTTTTCCAGACAAACTATTCGACAGTGACACACAAATAGTGAAACAAGAAAATTTAAATTTGAATAACAGCGTTAAAGAAACCAAAATAACTGTAACAAAAATGGCACTCACAACAGAGCAAGTTGTCAACATGGTCGTGAGAATACTAAAGGAAGACTACAACGGTGAACCTTTAATCTTAGATTCAATAATCGATAAATTAGAAATTCTTAAGCTATCGGTACCAGACAAACAAAATGAAAAATTGCTTGTGACACTTATAAGATCCAAACTTATTCGGAAAGCAAGAGAGGCTACGGAAAATGCAACTTCGGTTGACCAGATTATAACAGCTCTAAAACAAAAATGCAAGGGTATGTCCACAATACACATAAAGACACAACTAGAGGGACTTAACCTAAACAAAGGCAAAGAAAATTTTATAAAAATATTAGAGGAATCAGCCGAAACTTTAAAAAATGCGTTCATAAGCGAAGGTGTGTCATCACAGATAGCGACTAGCTATACTATTCTAGAGATTACACATCTTTCACCACTCAACAAGGAAGCTTTAGATTTACCAGAGTTCCGTTTGGGCTAAAGGTTGCTCCTAATTCCTTTGCAAGAATGATTAATTTAGCATTCTCAGGGTTACCCCCAGAGACAGCATTTATTTACATTGACGACATTATAGTAATAGGCAGCACAATCGAACAACACCTCAAAAACATAGGGGAAATTCTTCAAACATGCCAAAAATATAATTTAAAGTTAAACCCAAACAAATGCGAATTCTTCAGAGCAGAAGTTAGATTCTTAGGACACACATGCACTCAAAAAGGAATTAAAATAGACGATTCTAAACTACAACTTATACAGAATTGGCCTATACCAACGACACCAGAAGAGATAGTAAGGTTCGTTGCATTCTGCAATTACTATCGAAAATTTATAGAAAATTTTGCAACAATAACAGCACCACTAAACAATCTAACAAAGAAAAAAGTAAAATTTAGCTGGACCGACGAAGCACAAAATGCGTTTGCAACCATAAAAAATAAAATACTTAACTCACCGTTCTTAAAAAAACCAAATTTTAAAAACGAATTCACCTTAACAACTGACGCATCCAATATCGGATGTGGAGCAGTATTAAGTCAACAATCAAACAACATAGACAGACCAATTTCGTTCTTTTCAAGAAACTTCACTACAGGTGAAAAAAAATAAGTCAACCATCGAAAAAGAACTTCTAGCTATATTCTTCGCTATAAAACACTTTCATCCATACCTGTGCGGTCAAAAATTTACCATTAGAACAGATCATAAACCTCTAGTGTATTTATTTTCACTTAAAGATCCATCGTCTAGATTAACACGAATACGTCTAGAATTAGAGGAATATGATTTCAATATCGAATATATAAAAGGAAAAGAAAACTGCGTAGCGGACGCGCTATCCAGAATATCAATCGAATCTTTGAAAAATATTCACGATAGAAACGAAATCACAATAAATGCAATGACCACTAGATCAAAAACTAATAAGGACGTAGATTCTAATAGCACTAGTGGGAATGAAAACAATAACCTAAATAATTCAACTATAGAAAACCCAACTAAACTATTATCCTCAGAAGTCGACTACAAAAATAATAAATTAATAATTAAAATGAAAAAAGCGCATAAAAATAAAAAGTTATATAACGAAAATGTAAAAAACGGGAACATAAAAATTCAATTTAGCACCAATGATAAAATTGTGGATTCAATTTTTTCAACACTACGTAAAGTAGCAAATGCGATGACAATTGACTTCAAAATTTTTAAAAATGACGACATTTTTAAAATAATTAAGCCCGAAATATTTAAAGCAGAAGCTAATAAATACAATATAATAATTAAAATTGAGGATCCAACGAAATCAGTTGATGATATTAACGAAAGGTTAGAAATATTAAATAGGTACCACAATGACCCAATTACAGGAGGTCACACAGGACAGAATAGGACTAAGAAGAAAATAATGAAAAACTACAACTGGCACAATATGTCTAAAGACATCAACAAATTTATACAAAATTGTGAATTATGTCAGAAGAACAAGTATAATCCTAGAATCAAAGAAAATATGGTGATTACAGAAACACCAGAGGAAGCATTCGAAACAATCCAAATAGATTTAGTAGGACCTTTACCAATAACGATTAATAATAATAAGTTTATTCTTACAGCGCAATGTGAACTAACTAATTTCGTAATACTGATACCACTGCAGAATAAAGAAAGTATAACCGTCGCAAAAGAAATTTTCGAAAAAATCATTTGTATTTTCGGAATACCTAAGACACTTAAATCGGACAGGGGTACGGAATTTTTAAATGAAACCCTAGCAGAAATTTCTAAGTTACTAAAAGTAAAGCAAATTTTCAGCACCGCTTATCATCCACAAACAATCGGAAAACTTGAGAGAAATCATAAGGAACTAAATGCATACCTTAGACATTACTCCAACGAAAACCATACAGACTGGGACGAGTGGATACCAATATACGCCTTATGTTATAACACAACACCAAGCGCGTATCACGCATACACACCATTCGAACTAATTTTCGGTAGAACTACAAATTTAAATGATGTACAAAAAGCTAAAAAATCATATAATGTAGAACAATACGCAGAGATAATTAGACAAAGGCTATTAGTTACGAAATCCAGAGTAAGGGAAGTAATAGAAAAAGAAAAACAAAAACGAAAAATGAGCTTTGACAAAAAGAATAATAACCCAATCTCAATTAAAATAGGAGACAAAGTTTATATAGAGTCAGAAGGTAAACATAAACTAGATAGCATTTACGAAGGACCTTACGAAGTTATACAAATATTAAGCAATAATAACATAGAGATAAAACAAAAAAACAGAAAGATAGTCGTTCACAAAAATAGAGTTAAACTACTAAATTAAAAATATAATATATCAAAAACAAAGAAATTCATGAATTAATATTATAACGCTTTATTATTAATTTTAATACAATAAACTTAAGTAAAATAGCATTTACACAAATAAATATAAAAGAAATTAAATTTTTTTTTTTTTTCTCAAACCAAAAATAAAATCATTTCTCGTTAATAAAAAATAACTTTTATAAAATTAATTAGCATTAATTAGCACTTAACAGACTACGGTTCTGTTTTTCAATTTTTAAATGTAAACAAATATCTTAACGTAATAGGATAAAATCATAACGTATAATTTTTTTCTATTATTAATGATTTGATTTCAAATAATTTTTTTTTTAAAGGGGATGGTATACCATAGTAATCCTAAGTAATAAAATAAAAGTAAATAAATACGTTTAAATAAAAATAATAATCTTAAGTAATAAAGTAAAATTAAATAAATGCGTTAAGTTAACAAGGTTAAAAACTCTAAATAGCACACACGTACACACAATCTAATTATGCAAGAGCTAATTTTCAAACTTAATAAAAATAATAATTTTCTCTAAAAACCGCAAACAAGGTTAAATGTAAAGAATCGAGTACTCGCTGACTTTTAGCTGCCAATGGCCTAGAGCAATGCCGGAACACCGAATACTCAATTCTAAGAGAACAGTTCAAAACAAAAATTAGTATTACAGAAAGGTAGTGTCAGGCGAATTGAATATGTTTTCTTTAAAAAAAAAAAAAAGGGGGAAGGTGTAGTGATTGACCATAAGGGTTACACTATACTTTAATAACATTATCAGCATTAAAGTATATTCATAAAAATATATCATATTCCAAGCGCCTGACGCTGCAGTTTCTTACGAAAGAAATTGAAAGAAATAAAACTAATATATATTCAGTGTACGTGATGTTGTGAGAATAAAAGGTTACACTCAAAATAGTGGCCGGTTTTCTGTGTGTTATATAGTTTTAATGTAATTACATTAAGTATATGTAATAACCAAATTAACATAAATAAATAATGTGTTAAAGTAAATAAAGATGTTTAACGAACCTCAACATACCTAAAATAATATAACGAATACCACCAGTTATATTAATATACACCAAATCCAACAGAATTTAAAACTAAAAGTTACACGTCCAATAAACTGCAAACGACCACATTGAAATGCCATAGTAATTTTATTCGTAACAAAAACAGAATCCAGAAATCAGAAAACCCAACCAGTTCTAAGAAAAATCAATATTTGCCTTCAACTATTGTAGTCAAAAAGAAATCGCCAATCAAAGAACCAAATATCAAATTACACAGCCGCCAAAGTATATCTAAAACGAATAACACAAATATTAAATTAAAAAACAAAACCAACCAACATTCGATTCTGAACCAATCTGTTACTATAAACTACAATGACCCTATTAACAAAATAAACAAACGTGACCAAAAGATTTATCAAAACCAGAAATGTTTTCGTACAACCCCACCCAGACGTATTGAAAATCGGATACACTGTCCATTACTACTTTCCAAACTGTGGAAATCAATTCTACTATATCTTAACCTTTCGTGGACTAATGTCAAGAAAACCACTATCTTACAACTTACACCGCCGATAATAACCAATAAAATACAATCTCATTCTTATTCATCTAATTCAGTTAATTGGCTTGAAAATCTGTTCCAAAAATTTCCGGTCTGTTTTTCAAATAATTTAGTACTAGCATCTCGTGCAAACATATTCGACAAAGAAAAAGTTTCCAACGTAATTGCAAAGTTTTACACAACCGATCAACTGTTACGTGACGTTAAGGACAATACATATTTATTAATCAAACACATAAATCAAATTGGAAATAACTTTTCTACAAAATTACATACTAACGACAAAATTTTCGCACTTTTAAAAAACTACTGTTCTTCGATAATATTATATTCCATCTAAACCTAACACTAACCATAAGCCAATCAAACAAACCTATCCTAAACCTAATATTAACTTAAACCATAAGCCAATCAAACCAATCTATTCCTAATACTAACCTAAACCATAAGTCAAATCTAAACAATTTATACTAAGCCATATACGATATACAAGAATAATAATAATCGAATAAACAATAATTTTACTATCAAATCAATTTCCGACCAATCAATAGAAATAATAATTCTAAAATCATTAACCATAAATAATCGTTACCATAAAATACATATAATATTAAGACAATAATTTTAAGATTCGCAAGCCAATTAAAACATAACATAATTTTTAACAGAAACAAAAACAAATAGTTTACGACAAATTTTATTTACTATACAACTATGTGTTCATATTTCATAACATTTTATTTTTCAAGTTCAACTTTATTTTTAAGCATAAATAATCATTAGCATAAATACATATTATATTAAGACAATAATTTTAAAATACGCAAGCAACCAAAACGTAACGAAAATTTTAACAAAAATGAAAACAAATAATTTACCATATATCGCCGTTCACTCAAAACGTAATCATACAGAATTAATTATACAGAAACAAGTAATCTAACTTTACGGCCCAAAAACAATTGTAAACCGTCTAAATTTGTCAAATATTTATAGAACATTAACATGGATTAAACAAAATTAAACTCATTCAATTGATTAAAATCATTCAATATTTATAAGATATGACTAAGATAACGTTACTTACTTTTTTTTTTCTTTCCTTTTTTTTCTCAAAAGCATACATAACTTGGTATTTTTTTTCTTTTCCTTTTTTTTTTTTCAAAAGCATAAATAACTTGGTAAAATTTTGTGTCCATCTTTAACTAACTTTAACGATAAAAACAAAATTTTTTTTTCGTGAGGGGAGGAGTGTAGTAAAACAAATTACGTGTTTTACCACAGCAACTTCCCAAAAAAGCAAACACAATAATTAACATTTCCCAATATTCCAAATTATACACAAATAAATTTCTATTCCAAATTATAAATAAATAGTCCAACAAAACGCAACATTGACCTAAACTCTAGTTTTCCATTTCGATTACAATTTCATAACACCTTTTTCGCAAATCGTATATTTTTTCCAATTTTATTAAAACAATATTTCCGCGTTAATAACCTAAATCTTTATTAAAATTAAAATAAGCGCTTAATTCGCGAAATTACATTACATAATTTTCAAATAACAAAAAACTAAAATATGGTCAGTGGGTCGTTTTCATTGCAATACCAATTAATAATAAATATCAATTTAAAAATCAATTCCCAACGCGTAATCATTTTTTAATTATAAAAATAATATTTTATTTTAATCAATAATCAGACAATTACAGTAGTCGATATAAAGAAATCAATTTAGAAACAGTCATTTTTGAGAGTCAATTTTAAAATTCAAATCAATACAGTCGTTTTGTAACAATTAAGTGAATCGTTTTAAAAAATAAAACAAGTCAAACAGTGAATCGATAAAACAAGTATTTAGGTAGTCGACCAGTCTATAATCGGAACCTCTATCAATAAGCCTAATACTATATAACGACTAAAAACACTACTTAAAGTCTAAATTAATTTAAAACAATAACTTAATCTAAAATAAAGAAATAAAACTAAAATTATAAGTGCAGTTCTTGAGTGTTTTACTATAGATCTCAATGAAAATTATATAAAATAAGTGAACCTATATTAATCTAAACAAAAATTTAATTTATTATATAATAAGTGATTAAAAACTAAAACACAAACAGGCTGTAATTTTAAGACTACATATCGTCGCCTTAATAATGAAATAACGTATGCCATATATACGTTGTTATTATATAATGGGTGCGCTGCATTCCCCATAAGGATGTCTATAGAGTGGCATTTTAACATTTTCCAATTATCTTATAACTGGGGGTGAAAATTAATATAATTGTTAATTAACGTACATGCGAATTTTAATTCGGTTAAATATTGAAACAGCGTAAATGCATGTACGATATTCCAATTCCTACAGAATAATAACTTGGGTAAAATCATTGTCGTATATATTACATACATTACGATCGCCACACGAAATAGTAAATCTACAATATTGTATAAGCATCATTCATGACTACATGATAAACCGGTTCATACAAATAAAAAATTGTAAGAATATCATGCGTTAGTTCAATAATAATTTATTTTAGGCTTAATCGTACTTTCATGCAAAATGAAATAACGGATATGAAATATGAAATAACGTATAAGGTACCTGATTGACTTTTCACCTCTTTTTAGGTAGAAAAGCGAGCAGGTACCAATGTGAAATTTTAATATGTTGTGAAGAAATTAGTCAAGATTAATTGGTAGAAATTTTTTTTCCAATATCTTTATTCATTCAATAGTGCTGCCGAGATTACGAAAATCAGAAAATCGAAAAATCTTTAAACCCAATTATCTCGAAACTACACTTTTGCGAATACGTTGTTTCATTATTAAAGCGACGATTGTAATGAACTAATACAAAAACAAAGAAAATAAATTGATAATCGCATTAGTGGCTAAAACACCACTCAGACTGCTACGAATTGCATTACAGTGCAATTTATTATAAATAGTGTACCAACGCATTAGTGGCACTACATTTTATCATATAGTAGTGTTATACTATCTTTGGCACTACAGATGCCAAAGAATTTGCGTTGGGTGTTTTTTTAGATATATAAGGTGCTTTTGATAATACCACCTTAGAATCAATCAGGACTGCGGCATCGCTACATGGAATTAGTAGCACGATCTCAAATTGGATCGTGTCTATGTTGAGCTGCCGCATTGCCTTTGTTGAAATGGGTAATACTACTGTTTCAGTTTCAGTCAAACGAGGTTGTCCACCGGGTGGTGTTCTCTCACCTCTTCTGTGGACTTTGGTAGTTGATAGTCTTCTTAAAAGACTGAATCAATCGGGACCCTATTCTCAGGGTTACGCTGATGACATTGCCATACTGGCAATTGGGAAAGACCTTCGCACTCTGGTGGATCTGATGCAAAATTCACTGAAGGTGGTTGAAGAGTGGTGTGGGGAGCAAGGACTTTCAGTCCATCCTTCCAAATCACAAGTAGTTCTATTTACCAACAATAGAAAGGTACCTGCAACACCAAGTCTGTATCTTTTCAGTATGCAGTTGAGCTACTCAGATGAGGTTAAGTTTCTAGGCATTATTCTCTTAAAAGGTTAAACTGGAATACTCATTTAACAAAAAAAATTGACAAGGCTGTCATTTCTTTTTGGCAATGCCGTCGATCCTTCGGTCGTTATTGGGGCCTTAGTCCCAAAATGATCCTATGGATATACACAGCAATAATCAGACCAACACTTGTTTTTGCATGTGTTGTCTGGTGGCCAAAGACGGAGAAGCAATACGTCCGTGCTAGATTAAATAAAATACAGAGAATGGCATGTGTAGGTATTAGTGGCTCAA
Organism: Diogma glabrata; assembly: GCA_963693315.1. Taxonomy (NCBI): domain Eukaryota; kingdom Metazoa; phylum Arthropoda; class Insecta; order Diptera; family Cylindrotomidae; genus Diogma; species Diogma glabrata. The sequence continues at coordinate 84,467 of CAVNZG010001136.1, forward strand.
TGCGTACCACACCAACACTGTCGTTGGAAACCATGTTGGGTCTGGCTCCTTTACATCTACATGTAGAGTAAATGGCTAAAAGAGCTGTCTACAGACTGCATGTGGCAGGGACGTGGGTAAACAGAGGGAAAATATGCGGTCATGGTCACATACTTGATAGACTACGGACAGATTGTCCCGAAATAGATATGCATAGTGACGTCATGACCAAGGTATATAACTTTGAGAAGCCCGCTGAACTGGTTATCTCTTCTAGAGAGGATTGTGAGGAAACTTGGTCCGAATGGTTCTCCAGCGAGATTTATGTTTTCTATACAGATGGCTCACTGTTGAATGGAAATGCAGGAGCTGGTGTGTATCTGGAAGCAGATAATATCATAAGCAGCAAGAAATTTCCGCTTGGACGGTTTTGTACTGTTCTTCAAGCGGAGGTGTATGCTATCAACGAATGCACCCATGCAATAACTCGTCTGCGTTTGCAAGGGAAACAAATATGCATCTGTTCGGATAGCCAAACAGCTATCAAAGCACTGGTAAACCCGGAGACTACTTCCAAACTCTTCTATGAGTGCAGGAAAAATCTTTGTAGGATAGCGCAGCACAACACCATCACTTTGCGATGGGTTCCAGGTCATAGTGGCATTCCGGGCAACATAAAAGCGGATGAACTTGCAAGAGCTGGAGCGGGCATGAAATACTCAGGTCCGGAACCCGCCTTAGGGTTATCCAAAACGTTTGCCTTGTCATTATTAAAGGTGGATGCTGACCTCAAGATGAAGACCTTGTGGAATGCGTCATCAAAAGGCAGGCAAAGTAAAATGTTTTTTAGCATTTCAGAAAAAAAAGTTAATTTTCTTTTAAATCTGAAGAGGAAAACTCTCAGCACTGTGGTCGGTGTCCTTACTGGACATGGACATCTAAATAAACACCTTTTTACCATGGGACTTAGGGAAAGTCCTGTGTGTGAGTCTTGTCTTGAAGAGGAGAAAGACTCGGAGCACTTTCTGTGTGTATGTCCAGCCTTTTCTAGTGTCAGAGCTAGGATTTTTGGCTCTGTAACTGTAGAGGCTGGCATTATCAAACTGTCGCCAATACAGTTGGTTTTGGATTTCATTAAACTTACAGAAAGGTTTGTGGAATAATTGTTATGAGACCAAGCTCGGACACGGCGCTATGGACCGTAGAGTCTGCGTGCCAGGACAAGTTTGCCTCATGCAACCTGTCCATTCCTTTATAATCTAATCTAATCTAATCTCTATGCTTTAAAATAGTTCTCTTACGCGTGTATGATACAAGGGGTGGCACTTTCTAAAGGGTAGAAAATCAGAAATATAAAATGACACATTTAGTAAGCTCCTAAATGGGAACTTTATCCGCACCCTTATATATTTTTGTGTCGAGTAGGTTTAACATAGTTCCCTTAAGCGTTTTTAACCCAAGGGGTGGTTTTTCTTCTAAAGGGTTGCAACTGAGAAATAAACAGTTGCCCTTTTCTATGTTTTTTTTTAAATTCAAGAATTACATGTAGTAAAGAAATTTTTAATTTAATGTTATTTTTTGTGTCATCTCCGTTTGCAAACTAGTTTTGGGGTAGTTTTAAGAATAGGGGTGGAGCTCTAAAATCAAAAGTATACAGCTTTAAGAGCTCCTAAATAGCTCCTAGTTCTGAGCCTATTTACGATCTCTAGGGTTATTTTTAAGGTGTGGGGGGGCTGAGTGCAAGTTCACTCAGCCCCCCCCACACTTTCAATTGAAGATTTCTGCTTAGGGGGTTGAGCTCAAAATTTTATTCTTGCGTTTTTTGAAAGCTCCTAAATAGCTCCTAATTCTGAGCTAAACTTTTTTTTATTTATGCGTGGTGGGGGGGCCAGCTGAACAGAGGTGAAATAAATATATGTATATTGATTACACATTTACAAACGTTTTTCTAAATTGATAGATGTTTGTATTATATTTGAGGTGTAAAAGTTGTTTGATGTTGTTGTTGATTATAAATTATGTGTGGTAGTATTGCAGTTATGACGTAGTTAGATCGTTAATCCACCAAAGGATTTAATAGGTTATTAAGGAGTTTTAACCAAATTAAACAAAGCTATTCGAAATTGCATTGATAAAGTAGTTTGGTTGGTTTGATAAATTTTTGGGATTATTCTGTTTCTACCTAAATTTTTTATTTAAACTAATCTGATACATCCAATTCTATTTGTACACAAAGCTGTCTGGTCCCGAAATCTACTTATTTCTAGCGGATATACGTGCCGCTTGGACTTTTTTTATTTTTAACCAATTTTTCACTTCCAGTATGCAATTTTTTAATATTTTTTATTCAACACCAACATTTTTATTTATTAGTGTACTAGAGCTTAGATCATGGAAAGATTTTGATAAAACTATGATAATCTGGATCTGTAGAAGAATTAACTGATATGTTTTCTGGCATTATTGAAGAAAGTGAGAAGTCAACCGCACTGCTGTTTGTCTAAACTTCAAACACTGATATCAGATTTTGGCGAAACTTGTTATATAAGGTTTTTGCAAACTGTTAACAATTAATAGCCCTTTTAGCACTTGTATGCAGTGCCACACATCACTTCTTTGCTTCTTACCTCTCTCCCTATAAATTGCCTATAAACTAAATTGGAGTTTCCATATTAAAATTTAGTTTATAAGCAAGGAAAAAAGGTAAGAAACGAAGAAGTGATGTCTTGCACTGCGTACAAGTGGAAAGGACCAAAATTGATGAAAAACGTGATCTACGCAGGTGAAAAAGTCGAAATTTGAACTTGACCATTTTTGATTTTCCTGAAACTTGGCATATAAGTAGTATGGACAAAATAAAAAATACAACTTATTTTAAAATTTTTTAAAGTGCATAGTTTGAGCATAGGGGGCACCCCTACATGCATGGAAAATGAAAATTCTGCCAATCCGATGTAACTTTGAAACTAAATTGCTCAAGAACGGCTATACCGATTTTTTATCAAACTTATTTTTGTTTGATAGATGATTTGATAGTCGTTTGAAAAAAAATTAATTTACTGTTTTTATAATTAGTTTTTAAATAAAAATATTAAAAAACTGTTTTAAAGATGGCGCTAGGGTCAAAGATCAATTGGAATTTAATTAATTTTTTTTCTGAAAATAGTTCTGTCCTTACTCTAAAACATATCAAATTTTCAAAGAGGCTAAAATTTTTGTTCTTGAGATATTTAATTTTATAGATTTTTAGTACGACTGAAATTCGAATTTTTCTTCATTTTTTCAAACAACTTCCATTAACAAAAAATTTTAAAAACAATTAAATTTTAACTTTTTTTTATTTTTTAAATATAGTTCTAACCTTCCTTTAAAATATATCAAATTTACAAAGGTGTTAATGCGTGTTCTTCAGATATTTAATTTTAAAGATTTTTAGTTCGATTAAAATTCTAATTGTTCATTATTTTCTCGAACTTCAGTGGTTAAAATTTTTTGATGATAAAAATTGTTCGAAAAAATAATGAACAATTAGAATTTTAGGATGACTAAAAATCTTTAAAATTAAATATCTCAAGAACACGAATTAATGCCTCTTTGTAAATTTGATATATTTTAAAGGAAGGTTAGAACTATATTTAAAAAATAACAAAAGTTAAAATTTAATTGTTTTTAAAATTTTTTGTTAATGGAAGTTGTTTGAAAAATTCGAATTTCATCCGTACGAAAAATCTTTAAAATTAAATATCTCAAGAACAAGTATTTTAGCCTCTTTGAAAATTTGATATGTTTTAGAGTAAGGATAGAACTACTTTTAGAAAAAAAATTAATTAAATCCCAATTGATCTTTGACCCTAGCGCCATCTTTAAAAAAGTTTTTTTATTTAAAAACTAATTATAAAAACAGTAAATTAATTTTTTTTCAAACGACTAATTAATCATCTATAAAACAAAAAAAAAGTTTGATGAAATCGGTATAGCCGTTCTTGAGCAATTTCATTTCAAAGTTACATCGGATTGGCAGAATTTTTATTTTTCATGCATGTTGGGGTGCCCCCTATGCTCAATCTATGCACTTTAAAAAAATTTTAAAATAAGTTGTATTTTTTATTTCGTCCATACTACTTATATGCCAAGTTTCAGGAAAATCAAAAATGGTCAAGTTTTCACAACTCTGTCTAGAACACGTTTTTCATCAATTGAAGCATTTAATGGATCTAACCTATATTTAGTATATATCAAGAATAAGAATCCAAGTTTGTCAATGCATTATTTTTCTAAATAAGAATTATTGTTTCGCCGGTGGAGCTCGCCTAGTCGAATTCCGACACAAAAAACAATGGTTTTTGATATTTAATACAACAAACAGAAAAAGAGTTGGACATGAAAATTCAAAAGTTAATCGTTGACAAAACTTGAAAAATGACAGAACTAAAATAAAATATTACCTTTTGAAATAATCAAATTTGAAAAAATAAACAAAATATTTAAATTTTCATCGCATTTAACTTTAAAGTTTAATTTTCCATCAATAAAACTACCCAAAACTTTACACTATAATCGTTCGGATTAGATTCATTATTGGTTTTATTAATTCTCATAATTTCAATTATCATCAAATAAAAGAAACAAAAAAAAAAATTAGTTGGTAACAAGTAGAACTGTAGAACGAATATTGTTTGTAAAAGAGTACAACACAATTATCACCACAGTGAGACAATTTTGGATCGATAACTTTTTTTAACTTCAAAATATTTATTCTAAACAATTAAATAAGCTGTTTTATTTCTTTGCAAAAAAAAACTTGAATCCAAAACCTTAGTCCAAAACCTTAAAAAGTTTAATGATGTACTTACGTTTAAATTTTATTACAGCGATTAAACTTGAGTTACAACTGTAAACATTGTAATTTAACAACACGGTTTTTAATTTTTTTATAACGCACTGTTTTTTTTTCAATTTTTAGGTTAATTTACATATACAAACTTTTCTTCACTTAGGTTTTTATGTGAAAATCTTTCTTAGCTTTACATTAATTTGAGTTGTTTGAATTCCCTAATTTATTTTGTTATTAGTTTAACTTGAATTAAATATATTTAAAACTTATTTAAATTAAATATAAAACCCAAAAAAGTAAATAAATAATAAAACAGTTTAATTTGCTTTATGTTACGTTTATCATTTGAACGTATATGAAAGATTGAATAGATAAATGACATATACAGTAAAAAAGAAATGAGGAAAAAATGAATTTAGCTAGTTTTCCCGAAAAAGTTTCATCTCTTTAAATTTGTATTTTACCATTTTCTTCTCTTATTTTGATGATTTGAGTATGAAATGTTGAACAAACTTTTAAGGGTTGGTTTTGTATGATGTAAAACTCAAGCGCTGTTGTTAGTGCTTTCTTAAACTTTTATGCAAGGGTAATATCCGTTTAAAGATTTTTAAATAATGATTAATAAAAAGTATTTTGATCCTGTTAAGATTTTCACTGTAGATTGAGTCTTCATTTCAAACACACGAATTAATTTTTAATTTTAGATAAATAAATCAAATCAAACAGTTAAAAACAAGAGAGAAGCTTTCCTTAATCCAATATAAAGTCCAATTAAACCTATTAGGAATACCCCATTACCAACTCTTACATGCATTACATTTCATAGTCTAGAATCAATTATCCCAGAAGAAATTTTAAATTGAATTAAACGTAATTATTCTTAACTTAATATTAATATCACTTTAACTAATTCACACCACAAAATTAAATATAGAAACTTCTTGTTGTACAATAAAGCTAATATTGGGCCCTATTCAATAAAAATCTTCTATCAAAAATTTCTGCTATTCTTTTATTTTTTGTATGAAATTTTAATAAACCTCAAAATAGAAGAAAAAAAATCCCAGCGGCAGGTATATCCGCTAGAAATAGGTAGATTTCGGGGTCAGACGGTTTTGTGTCCAAATAAAATTAGATGTGTCAGATTAGTTTAAATAAAAAATTTAAGTAGAAACAGAATAATTCAAAAATATTATCGAACCAAATTAAATACATTAGCCGAACTAACTCCATCAATACAATTTCGGAACAGTTTTATTTAAGTTAGTTTAAACTACTTTTAATAGCATATTAAATCCACCAAAGATCAAATGAACTACGTCACAACTACAATTATACCATCACACATAATTTATAATCAAACATTATCAAACAATTTTATTTTAAAATCATCTTTTGTTGTTGTGTTTTTTTGTTCTTATTTAATCTTTTTTCAAACGGTTACTTAGTAAAAAAAAAATAAAAACAAAAGAGATTTTGATAATTTTTCTATGGTATTAAATGTCTTGATATTTTTCTTGCAAGGGGTGCATTATAATGCTTATAAAAATGGAACCTTTTGGGTTAGAAAGCTGAAATTAGAGGCTATAGTTTAAAAGTTCAGATGAATTTAAATGATATAAACTGAAACATGATGAAAGCATTGCCTTTTGCGTTTGTTTTCATTTCAACAGCCCTAGGGTCTCAACCTTTAGACTTGAACTATTTTTTTGAAAATTTTGGAAAGATTTATATTTTATATACGTGAGAAAAAGTTTTCAAATATGAGCTTGGCCATTTTCAGCTAGATCAAGGACAGCAAAGTTTAGTAAATTTTGAAAACAGCTGATTTTTGAGGAACCTGAAACGCCAAGGTTGTCATCTGGATAAAAATGATAACAAAAGGTTGAAATATTCAATATTTTTAAATTTTATTAAAATATTATGATTCAAACGGAAGTTATAGCGCCCTAAATTATTCGACTTTTTAGGCTCTAGCCGCTTAACCGGTACCCGGATATGTTCCAGTTCACGAACCGCCAGTTCACGCACTTGTCCAAGCCATTATTTGCCGAAACATAAACAGAAAATTATTTTGGTGTAGGTCGAAAAATGCGACCGTGAGAGTGCCGCTAAATATATCGTTATATATATGAGCATTCGATATTCGGTGTTTGCGAAGTAAACATCAAATTATCAAGTTATAATCAAATTTTTTCAATATTAAAATTTCTAACTGTGTTTTATTTTTTGTTTGGATTTGTTGTTAGTTATAAATTCAAATCAAATTAAAGTTAAACATTGAAATATAAATTGATTGTTTTGTGATTATTGTGTGTGGATGCTCACAAATAAAAGAACTATAAGTCGCCAGATGCGTAGCCTCCCTAGGAGCTCGCTCAGCAGCATTAAACAGATGAGTCAAGGCATTAAAATGAGTGACATCCCAACAGTAAACAGGTATGCAGGTTTACCGCCTAACGTTAATTTATCAAAATATGCAAAAACATCGCAAACTAGTTCTCCGTATGGTGAAAGTTCTAGAAAACCTGTAGAAAAAATTCCTCCAATAATTACAAAATCTCCCTCAACGGAGATTCATAAAACTATGAAGGAACTAAATATTTCAAAATATAATATACAAATAATGTCAATTGGCATAAAAATACTTACATATAGCCTATCAGACTATAACAAAATTTTTACTAAATTAAAAGAACATAACAATGGTATGTTCTCATATACGCTTGAGGAAAATCGTTTTGTTAAATTTGTACTATGTGGGCTCCATGATATGGATACAAATGAAGTTAAGAAAAGCCTCGAGAATAGTGGCCTGAGTCCTGTTAATGTTTGGAAAACTATTCCTAAAAAATATCGTCGAAACAGTGAAGATGCCCTTTATTTTGTTGCTTTCAAAAAGGGATCAATGTCTCTGAACCAATTAAAAAATATTAGATTTGTTAATAACACAGTGTGCAGATGGGAAATTTGTCGATCCACCAGCAAAGGTCCTCTCCAATGTTATAAATGTAAAATGTATGGTCATGGAGCGAACGCATGCTACATGAAGCCAAAATGTAATTTCTGTGGTGGAGATGAACATATTGATGATATGGAGTGTCCTTTACAAAACGATATTACTAAACATGTTTGCTGTAATTGTAGTGGAAATCATACATCTAACTCTATAATTTGTCCAGAAAGAGAAAAATACATTCAAATAAAAAATCATCTGAATCTAAAAAATAAGTTGAGTCGACCTTCAAATCAACCAACGTTTTCATTTCAACAACAGGATTTTCCTATTCTTCCTTCAATACCTCATCAAAACAACAATAAAAATTTTAATAATAATAATAATAATAATAATTTTGTTAACAAAAAAATGCAGTTCAGTACAGTGGTTCAAACAAATGCAATCAATCATGAAAATTCAATTAATATTAATTCAGATAGCACAAATGATTTGTTTGCACCACATGAGTTATTACAAATTCTCAAAGAACTTGTTTCAGGACTTCCAGTGCCATTCCAAAGAAGAACAATTTGATGTTATGGCTAATATTGCTATTAAATATGTCTGTTATCCATAATTCTTTAAAAATTTGTGTGTGGAACGTGTACGGTATAAAAAATAAAAAATTTGAGGTAATTCAGTTTTTAGATAATTTTAATATTGATATATTACTTATTAGTGAAACGCATTTAAAGCCTTCTATTTCATTTTCGATTCCTAATTTTCGATTTTATCGTAATGATAGAGAAAATATTCGCAGGGGTGGTGTTGGTATTCTTATAAAAGATTGCATTAAACATTCGCTTCTTCCTGACCTTAAATTAAATTGTATAGAATCCCTGGGTATTAATATAATAAGTAGTGATAATAATCAACTTAAAATATTTTCTGTATATTGTTCATATTCGAATTCTGAGCATCTCAGAAATGATTTTATAAAAATTTGTAGTGGTAATATTCCTTACCTAATTGGTGGTGATTTAAATTGTAAGCATCCTAACTGGTTTTGTCCTAGAACTAACCGCGGTGGTCGAACTTTATATGATTATTCTATTAACTCTGATTGTGTTGTTATCGCTCCCCAAGATCCTACCCACTATAGTCCTGCTGGAGTCCCTAGTATTATTGACATATTTTTAACAAACAACCCTCAGTTGATATCCGAAGTTAACACCATTCAAGCACTCTGCTCCGATCATCTGCCAGTCCTCTGTTCAATAGTATTTAATAATCAAGTAGATCATTGCCATCGTAAATACTTTAACTATAAAAATGCTAATTGGAGCATTTATCAGAATCATATTTCATCTGAAATTGAAAATTTCAATTTAAGTTCAATTCATACTATTTCAGATGTCAACGTTGCAGTCGATTTTTTGACAGCATCCATTTCTTCAGCTCGTGATCTATCCGTACCGCTTGTGCCTGTTCTTCCAACTGATAAATTGTTATTATCTGATCAAGTGTTAAGTTTTATCAGACACCGAAATTCGCTTAGAAGATCTTACCTCAGAAGTCGCCTTGCTCACATTAAAACCTCAATAAACTTGCTAAATAGAATTATTAAATATCATATAAATATTCTTTATAATCAAAAATGGCAAACGAAGCTTGAATGCTTGGATAATGGTTCAAGAAACTTCTGGAAAACAACTAAACATTTTAAAAACCATCGCAAGTCCATTCCACCATTAGTTACTCCCAACACTGGAAATCGAATTTTCTTAAATACAGAAAAAGCACAAGTATTGGCTGATGTCTTCCTTGATGCTCATCAAATTCCAAACTCCAATATTGTAATTGAAGAACAAGTGAATGACTTTTGCACTAATTTCAATAATTTGGATAACAATGCTCCAATTTCTGAAATTCGCCCTTCTGAAATTTCTGATATTTTGAAATTCCTTCCAAGGCTCAAAGCTCCAGGTGTAGATAATATTCCATTTATTTTACTTAAAAATCTTCCTGAAAGTGGAATCCATTTTCTTAAGATAATGTTCGAGTGCTGCTTGAAGCTAGGTTATTTCCCAATTCAATGGAAAAAAGCTAAAATTACTCCTGTTTTAAAGCCTGGCAAAGACCCCACTCTTGCTACAAGCTACAGACCTATTAGTCTTCTTTGTACATTGGGAAAACTCTTTGAGCAGATTATCAAAAGAAGAATGGAAGAGTTCATAACTGACAATCAAATAATTATAAACGAGCAATTTGGTTTTAGATCTGGGCACTCTACAGTTCATCAAATCCATCGTGTAGTCAATCATATTAAATCTAATAGATCTTCGCTAAAATCTACTGGAATGATATTATTAGACCTTGAACGAGCCTTTGATAAAGTTTGGCAAGACGCAGTCTGCTATAAATTATTTATATATGGATTTCCAATATTTTTAATTAAAATCATAAAATCGTTCTTAACTGATAGAACATTTTTTGTCCAGATTTTTGATTCCATGTCCTCTATACTTAGCATTCCAGCTGGGGTTCCTCAAGGTGCCGTATTGAGTCCTTTGCTTTTTTGTTTATTCATCAATGATATTTCAAGAGATAGTGAATGTAAATTATCATTATTTGCTGATGACACTGCAATATTTGTGTCAGATGAGCTGGCGGTATCTATTATCAATAAGCTTCAATTGTACCTCACTAAAATTCTCGAATTTTTTAAAAACTGGAAACTTAGTATTAACATATCAAAATGTGAAGCCATTTATTTTACTAGGTGTAGAGCATCCCGTAAACTTCCACAACAACCTTTTCTGATTCAAAACTCTTCTTTGGAATGGAAACCTTCAACTAAATATTTAGGAATTTATTTGGATAAATCATTAACATTTAAGACACACGTCACTCAAATACAACAAAAATGTAATGCACTGTTCAAAAGTCTATATCCTCTACTCAACAGAAATAGTAAACTGAATAGTCATAATAAGACACTAATTTACAAGTGTGTGATTCTTAATATCATACTTTATGGTGCACCAATTTGGTGGGATATTGCTTTGTGTCATAAAAAGAAATTTCAAATTATTCAAAACAAATTTCTAAAAACTATATATAAACGCCCTAGACGTTATAGCACTTTAAGACTGCACAACGAATTAAATATAGAGCTTGTCAATGTAGTTGCTAGAGAAGCTAATGATAGATATATAAATAAATTAAATTGTATTGAAAATGAATTAATAAATGCAATTAGCTTTACTACCGCTTAATTTTTGCAACGTAGCTTTTAAGTTTAGATTTAAGTAGGCTAGGTAAATATAAGTTTTTTATTAGTTACTAAGCAGACTGAACTGCATTTGAAAATATAAACATTCTTTTTCACTTATTTTTCGCAATACTCATACTAATTAATTTCATCTGTTGTAAAGCTTTCTATTAAAAGCTGATCTCAGTAAACTATTAAATGTATACAACTGTATTATAAAATTTAAAGTCAATAAAGGATTATTATTATTATTATATATATGAGCAATTTCACGCAAGTTCAGCAAATTTTTGGGAAATTTTGACTTGACCCCTTTTAATTTTGATTATTTTTTGTTTATGGATAGTGTTTCATAAATTAAAAATACGAGTTCTCTTAGAATTTTTTTTTTTGACCAGGGGTCTTCACAGGGTGCCCCTCAATTTTTTGTTATATTGTGATGTGAGTGCATTTTGACGAGCGATTGTAGAAAAACTACTCAATCGATTTTCATAAATGTCGTTGAATAGCTATAAGAACAAAGTTTTTAAAAATGTACACTGTTAATTTTTTGAAATAATTTTTAACGGTGTAACATAAGAAAAAACGATGTAATTGAAAAAAAGATGGCATAGCCTTTTTTTTTTTTTTAAACTAAATTGAAGCTTATTTTATAACCACTTGTGAAAGTTTGCGACTAGCATTATTTTTTGTTTAAAGATAAAATTCGTTGTGCATATGACTGTCGGGAATCAGTTTTTTTTGTTCTGAAGGAAAATTATAAAAATGGCGATTTTTAGATTCAGATTTTTTTTATGTTAAATATCAAATATTTTATTATTAAATGAACTTTTTAAAAAGCAATTTCAGTCAAGTTCAGCAAAATTTTGCGACATTTTGACTCGACCCTTTTTAATTTGGTTTATTTTTAGTTTATAGATAGCCTTTGATAAATGAAAAATACGACTTCAAGTAGAATTTTTTTTAAATATAATAATATATATCATTATATTTTAAATATAATAATATAATTATAATAACAATATAATTATAATAACATACAACAGTAATGCTACGCGTCATTTGGTTGAAAAAAGTAAAACTCTACATAAAAATAATTTTCAGCATTCATCTGCGACGGATAAAAGAGGTGTATCCACAACAGATATAAATGTTGTGGAGCAGTTCTATAAAAGTGATGAAATCAGGAGATTATTGCCAGGCAAACGAGATGCAATATCTTTTAAAAAGGAGATGAGCGCATAAAAACACAAAAGCGCTTATTGCTATGTACATTAAATGAAGCTTATGTGGAGTTTAAAAATAAGTTTCCTGATGTGAAAATAGGATTTACTAAATTCACGTCCCTTCGACCACAAGAATGTATAAAATTATCCCAAGGAGTTCATAATGTGTGCGTGTGTACCATACATCAATATATGAAACTAATGATTCAACACTCTAAGATGCCTTGAATTACTGATGCTGCTTTCCAGAATTATAAAACATTAATTGACTTTGTTTCATGTGGTGAATTAACAGAAGATTGTCATACTTTGAAGTGCAATGAATGTTCAAAAAACTTCAACAACTGGAAGAAAAATTACTAAATGATTTTGACGTTAAAGGAATCCTTCAAGTCAAATATCAACAATGGAATACCACTGATCGATGCAATTTGGATACTTTAATAGAAACTGTAGAAGAATTTATGAAAAAATTTATTTACTGTTTACAATTTTGATACCACACAACTTTATAGCAAAACAGCAATCTACATTCATTGAGGAAAAAAAATTAGAAGCAGGCACTTCCTGCTTCTAATTTTTTTTCCTCAATGAGGAGGGGATTTTTCTGAAAACTACGGCTTCATAATTCAGGATGCGGTTCAAGGCTATTATTATAATAATTCACAAGCTACTATTCATCCATTTGTCATTTATTTTAAAAGTACCGCAAGTGAATAATACAGCACCGAAGTTTATACTCATTTCGGATATGATGATCACAAATTATCACAACAGTTACTACAGTCCACCTTTTCATTACAAAACTTATTGAATTCATCAAAACGCATATAAATTCTAATATTACGAAATAATTTATAACACTGACGGTGCACCTTCTCAATACAAAAATAAACATAACCTAATTAACTTATGCCACCATAAAAAACACTTTAAGGTTGATGCAGAATGGCATTTTCATGCTACCAGTCATGGAAAGGGACTTGGGATGGAATTGGTGGTACACTGAAGCGTGTTTATTTATTTATTTATTTATTTATTTATTTATTTACATGTAATCTACAGGATTCTCTTCTCCCTAATGATTACCAAAAGAAAACAATTCATTGCACAACATGAAAAAAAAAAAAATAAACAAAAAAAAATAAGCTGTAGTCTAAAAATTGTAAAATTTTCCATTGACAAATAAATTAACATAAAAGAACTTCCATTGCTATACATCTTCTTATCTAATTAGCTAGAGTCAATAAGAGAAAAAAAACAACAAATATTAAATTAAACTAACATTAAAAATATAATATGTATATAAAAAAAAGAAAAAAATATGAATACAAGTAAAATTTTTAAATAAAATAACTTATGCTATTGCAAATCTACTAAAAAGTATTAGTCAAGAAAATTTTCAATTTAAGCTTCAGAGAGTCTCTGCTTATATTGTAATCGAAAACCTCATAAAATTTGTTAAAACATCTAGAAATAAAATTTATGGGTTCGTTAGCAGCATAGCTACTACCATGAAAATCTATATATAAGATTTACTGTGACGGACTTGTTTGAAGGGTACATAAATATTTAAACACTCTAAAAGATATGGACAGTCAATACGCGCACATAAAATATCCGCAGCCAAAACAAACCCAGTGATTAGCCTTCGATTGTGCAACGATTGAAGTCCCAAAGCTACAGACCTCAATTCATAGGAAGGGAGTAATTTTAAATTACTGCACACTGTTGCACACCGTTATAGTATAGGAAGCAAAGATATTATTGATACACCAAAAAAACTTTTCGAATGGGCTTTAAAATGGGCATCTACCATAAACTTTAGATACGCCGATAAAAATGAATATCAATTAACAAAAAAAATTACAAACTCGATATAAAAATGCGATTACTATAAGTGGAACTCAAAAATTTCATTCTTTTGTACCATTAAATACTAAGACAATAAATGCAAAAATGTTTTCCAACTCAAAAGAAACTTTTAAATGTAAAATAAGTAAATAATTTTTAATAACTATATTTATTTTCTTAACCTACATATATAATTTGTATGATACTTTAAAAAGTTTATTCAATAATAAAATATTTGTA
>CAVNZG010001137.1:0-38000 GCA_963693315.1 Diogma glabrata
TGAAATGTTAAATGGTTTTTGTAAATATTTTTTTTCATTTTATAGTAAAATGAAAAAAATTAAATTTTAAATTAATATAAATTAAAATATATTTTGTAAAATAACTAACTGCAATTTGAATAAAATTTCGATTTAACATATCTAACATTTTAAATATAGCGGTAGCGAAATCCTAAATTCGACGTCCACGCCGTGCTGCCTGGGTAATGCTGACAGAATTAGGTTGGTGTATTGGAGACAAGCAGAGTAAAAACTGCTTAGTCAATGACGCTACATCACGGCGAATTGGCGCCTTACAACCAATGCGACTCAAGCGTCTGTTCTCCATGTCAGGGGCGGCTTGGAGCGGGCGTCTGTCTTGAATCAAGCGGCTCGCTATATAAACGTGTAAAAAGGTTGTTTCTGGTGACCTTAATATGCAGAACGGACCCATTCACGACAATTTGGGTTGGGCCTAAGGTTAACACCCTAACCCCGGAAAAAAACTAATATGTTAAATTTGGTGATCAGAAAAAGAAAAACAGACCCGGACAACAAAACAGAATTTTACCTGGACGTGAAAAAGGACCAGACTACCGAATCGGAACGTGGAACGTGCGCAGCCTGAGCGCTCCTGATGCTCTTATAAGTCTGGAAACAGAGGCTGAGAGGTATAGGATGGATATTATTGCTCTACAAGAAATTAGACAGCCGATAATCGGAAAACAAGATTTGGATAGTCACTCTCTATACTGTAGTGGTCATCCTTCTCGAAGAGAATTCGGTACTGGCTTTCTTGTTGGTGCACGTATACAAGAAGCCGTGATGAAATTCATCCCGGTCAGTGAGAGGATCTGCTACCTACGTGTACGTGGTACATATAACAATATTTCTCTTATTGCCGTGCATGCACCTACTGAAGCTAAGACCGTCGACGAGAAGGATAATTTCTACATAGCACTGGAAGAGGTTATGAAACAAACACCATCACGCGACTTCATTATGGTTCTTGGTGACTTTAATGGACAGGTTGGAGGAGATATCTCTTATGGAAATGTGGTGGGCCCCAACAGCCTGCATTTGAATTCGAATGATAATGGTGAGAGAATGACTGAGTTTGCATTATCAAATAATTTGAGAATTGCCAGTACGTTCTTTCCGCATCGATCAATTCATAAACAGACTTGGGTCTCACCGAATGGAAACACTCGAAATCAAATTGATCACGTTCTAGTAACAGCACGTTTCTTTTCGAGCGTTCGGGATGTGCGATCCTTTAGAGGTGCATACATTGGAAGTGATCACTTCCTTGTATGTGCAACGATAAGGTTCCACTTCTCAAATCCAGGCATTCCAAAATTCAATCAACGGAATCGTTTTAACATCTCATCATTAAAGAATGCTGAAACAGAAGAGAGATATCAAATCCATATTGCCGAAACATTGGAGAAATCAGAAACCATTAATGGAGACGTCGATAAGTCATGGTATTTGCTCAAAGATGCTGTTTTAAGCGCTGCTGAGGGAATACTTGGACGACCACAGAACCACTCCCAGAAGCCATGGATGGATCAAGCATGTCTTGACGCTATTCAATACAAAAGAGATTGCTATCTGAAGTGTCTACAAGGACGCAATACCAGGTCCACGAAGGAGAACTATAAACTGGCAAGACAAGCCGTTACAAAGTTATGTAGACGAACGAAGAGAGAATGGTGGAAGAGACAGTGTGAGGAGATTGAAAGCTTCAATAAGGAACATCAATCGCGTAACTTCTTTCAACAGGTTAAAACCTTAAGGAAGGGCCCTCAAACTAGATCGACTGCTATTCAAAACGAAGATGGGGAGCTACAAGTAGACCTTAAAAATATTTTAGATACTTGGGCCGCTTATTTTGAGAATCTTCTCAACTTAAGTGACCAGCAACAAGTCGGGCGACGAGCAAAGCTTATTCGTGCGTCAAAGGTACATGTAGACGAACCCACCAAAGAGGAATTCGATGCGGCGCTGTCAAAATTAAAATGCAATAAAGCACCTGGTATCGACGATATAACATCCGAAATGATTGTACATGGTGGCGAAACTCTATCCTCAAGATTGTTTGAACTTGTTCAAATGATCTGGAGGACTGAAACCATGCCACAGGACTGGAACAAAGCTATGCTGATACCAATCCATAAAAAAGGTAATCGCCTACAATGTGCAAACTACAGAGGAATCGCTCTCCTCTGCACAGCATATAAGATCTTTTCCCACATTTTGCTATCCAAAATCAATCCTTTTGCTGAACAACTGTTTGAAGAATATCAGTGTGGTTTCCGGCGGGGCCGAGGTACCACCGATGCACTTTTCTCGATAAGGATGATTTTGGAAAAGTGTCGAGAGTTCAACATACCTGTGCACCAACTTTTCATTGATTTCAGGCAGGCCTACGACTCTCTCGAACGAGAGACTCTATGGTCTGCTCTGGTGTCAATGGGAATTCCTGGTAAACTGGTATCACTATGCAAAATGACAGTACAGAACTCTCAATGCTGTGTGCGAGTAGAGAACGAAATATCAAAATTTTTTAAAGTCGACTCCGGATTAAGACAAGGTGATGCTATCTCTCCTATACTTTTTAATCTAGCCTTGGAATATGTGTGCCGTCAAAAGAAACTACCGACTAATAACAATATCTTGTCAATAAACTCAGTACAGATGATTGCTTACGCTGATGATGTTGTCATCCTCGGCCGAAGTGAAGCTGTTATGAGTGAGACTTTCAAGTCGCTTGAGAGTGGTGCTAGGAAAATTGGTCTGCAAATTAACTACAATAAAACCAAACATATGAATGTTTCAAGAGAGGCTGAGAAGAAAGATTTGATGTGCGGCGATGAACGAATTGAGGGAGTTGAATCTTTTAAATATTTAGGATCAATGCTTGACTCAAACAACAGCATACTTACAGATATTAAAGCTCGAATCGCTGCAGGTAATCGAACTTTCTACTCAATTAAACCTCTCCTTGGATCACCGTATGTATCAACTAACACCAAGCTCAAGTTATACAAGACATTGATTAGACCGGTTGTGATGTATGGGTCACAAACGTGGACCCTTACACAAAATGACGAATCGCATTTATCTGTATTTGAGCGTAAGATCCTACGCTACATTTTTGGTCCACTTAAGACAGACGATGGAGAGTATAGAACCCGGTATAACTTTGAGATCAGAGACCTTCTTGAGGGTCCTGATATAATAGGTTGTATCCGTTCTAACAGGATTGCTTGGTTTGGGCATGTTCTACGAGCCGATTCACAGTCTGGAATGATTAGAAAAATGTACGTTAGTACCCCAGGGAGTGGTAGACCGCGAGGAAGACCACGACTACAATGGGAGACTGACGTAATAAACGACCTTAAAAAAATCGGCTGCCATGGTAACTATGTCGCTGTTGCGAATGACCGTGGTGAATATTCGAAGCTGATTAGCCTGGCAACGCTCCTACATGGAGCATGAACGCCTTAAAAAAAAAAAAAAAAAAAAAAAAAAAAAAAAAAAAACATTTTAAATATAATATAAAAAATTTTCAGAAAGCCTTTTCTTAATTTTAAAATAAAATTATGGTGAAGTTGAGTTAAATTAAATAATATATGAATTTTAATTAAGCATTTTCAAAAATTTTAAATGAAATATTTTATGATTGAACTAAACATTTTTTATTTTTAATTAAAATTTTTAATTAAGATTCAAAAGTTTTTTGCAAAAGTTGAATTAAAATTACAAAAATCTTAAAATTACATAAGTGATTTTTCTCTGTGTGTGTATGTATATATATATATATATATACATATACATATATATATATGTATATATATATATATATATATATATATATATATATATATATATATATATATATACATATACATATATATATATGTATATATATATATATATATATATATATATATATGTATATATATATATATATATATATATATATATATATATATATATATATATATATATATATATATATATATATATATATATATATATATAATATATATATATATATATATATATATATATATATATATATATATATATATATATATATATATATATATATATATATATATATATATATATATATATATATATATATATATATATATATATATATATATATATATATATATATATATATATATATATATATATATATATATATATATATATATATATATATATATATATATATATATTAGACTGGTCGTTAAAAACTAAATTTGCCGAGACGCCCCCTAGAAAAATTCTTTGGGGTCAAAAAACCACAACGGCATTATTTTTTTTTTTTTTAAATCAAAAGAACACGTGCCGCAAAATCGTTGAAGTTGATTTTTTGAAAAATTCGTAGATTTTTTCAAATATCTCATAAAATATGCAAATGTCAAAAAAAATCACATAACCATTTTTGTAGGAAATTTAATTCTCTACAAAAAAGGTCCAAGTCATTTTTTCCCGAAAACGTATAGTTCTCATGATATTTTGAAAATGAACTTGTAAGTTTTCGTAATTTTTAAAAAACATAAAAATAAAGATGACGAAAAACTCCTAATTTTTTTCTTATGCTATAGAATGAAATGTATCAAAAAATAATCGTGACAAAAAAAATCAAAATTAGTACTTTTTCGTCGAAATTTTCATCATTTGGTTTTACGAGTTTCGAAGAATTTCAAGTTTTATTTCAAAATATCATCAGAAATATAGGTTTTAGGAAAAAAATGACTTGGACCTTTTTTGTAGAGAATTAAATTTCCTGCAAAAATGATTATGTGATTTTTTTTGACATCTGCATATTTTATGAGATATTAACAATTTTATCAAAAAATAAACTTCGATGATTTTGCGGCAGGTGTTCTTTTCACTTAAAAAAAAAAAAATAAAGCCGTTATGGTTTTTTGACCACAAAGAATTTTTCTGGGGGGCGTCTCGGAAAATTTAGTTTTTAACGACCAGTCTAATATATATATATATATATATATATATATATATATATATATATATATATATATATATATATATATATATATATATATATATATATATATATATATATATATATATATATATATATATATATATATATATATATATATATATTTATATATATATATATATATATATATATATATATATATATATATATATATATATATATATATATATATATATATATATATATATATATATATATATATATATATATATATATTTTTTTTTATTAATTAGTTAATTTCGATTTAACATATCTAACATTTTAACATTTTAAATATAATATAAAAAATTTTCAGAAAGCCTTTTCTTAATTTTAAAATAAAATTATGGTGAAGTTGAGTTAAATTAAATAATATATGAATTTTAATTAAGCATTTTCAAAAATTTTAAATGAAATATTTTATGATTGAACTAAACATTTTTTATTTTTAATTAAAATTTTTAATTAAGATTCAAAAGTTTTTTGCAAAAGTTGAATTAAAATTACAAAAATCTTAAAATTACATAAGTGATTTTTCTCTGTGTGTATGTATATATATATATATATATATATATATATATATATATATATATATATTTATATATATACATATATATATATATATTATATATATATATATATATATATATATATATATATATATATATATATATATATATATATATATATATATATATATATATATATATATATATATATATATATATATATATATATATATATATACATATACATATATATATGTATATATATATATATATATATATATATATATATATATATATATATATATATATATATATATATATATATATATATAATATATATATATATATATATATATATATATATATATATTTATATATATATATATATATATATATATATATATATATATATATATATATTTTTTTTTTTATTAATTAGTTAGACATGTTTAGCACACTAAATATGAAATATTCATTATTTAGACTCTTGGAATATTCGAGAAACCATGTCAACTATAAAGGAAGGAGATTAGGAAAATGAAAGGAATGGGCATATAGGGATAACTATACTAATTTTTTTTACGGTAAATTTACGGTAAAAACCAGGATAACATACCGAACGCCCCCATTTTGTAATGAAGAAGTAAAAAGTGAAGTGATAAAAAGTGAGCTTTTAAGTGATGAAATTTGAAGTTTCCTATATTTAGAACACATTGCAATAGGTTTTGTATGGCATACTGTGGTCCTAAGATAAAATTGTAATTGCTCTCAAACACATAACAAAATTGGATATATTAAAACCTGAACCTTAATTACAAAGTAATTCATACTAAGATAACGGAAAAAAAGGGTATTTTAGTTTTAACATATTTTATGTAAAAAAGTGTGCTCTTTTCAACAAAAATATTAGTTTTCCAAAAAATGGGGGCGTTCGGTATGTTATCCTGGTTTTTAGCGCAAATATATATATATATATATATATATATATATATATATATATATATATATATATATATATATATATATATATATATGTAAATATATATCGTCGCTTTAATAATGAAACAACGTATGCTATTTATACGTTGTTTTTATATAATAGGTGCGCTGCATTCCCCATAAGGGCATCTTTGAATTGGCGTTTTTAAATTTTCGAATTATTTTATGACTGGGGGTAAGAATTAATAAATTATAAATTAACGTCCATGCGCACATCAAACCTTAAACTCAAATATCTCGGAAAACTATACTTTTGCGTATACGTCATTTCATTATTAAAGCGACGATAATATTTTTTTTTTTTTTTTTAATAAAATGTGTTGTGTAATAGGGTTTAGAATATGTGTCACAACAACACATAAATACCTTTTAAGACCTAGGTCTAGACCTGGGTTCCCACAACAACTGGCATCTGAGGTGTAGATTAACGCTTTTTTTAAACATCTGTGGGTTGAAGCACCTGAGACTAAGTGTTCCGGCAAACTATTCCATTTGTACGCAGTTCGGACAAAGAAGTCTCTCTGCGATCTGCAGTATGACAGCGCGGGATCTTTACCGTTTCACTGGTTGCGGCAGCCGATTGCCGAGTGGAAACGGGGGTAAGAATAAGTTTGAGGCATGATGCCGCTGAGTTCATCTGAGCACTGCTGATGACGATATTTGTAAAAAACAACGAGGTCAGCAACAGTGCGACGATGTTGTAGGGAATCAAGTTGTGATGTCAAAGTTCGATCACCTACAATTCGTGTAGCTCGCTTTTGAACAGAGTCCAAGAGGGCCAAGATGGAAACAAGAGGCAGCACCCCAAACTTGACAGCCAGTACTCCATACAGGGGACGAATATAGGACTTATAAACATGGAGCAATTGGTATGGAGTGAAAAATTTTTTGCATCTATTTAGGAGCCGAGTTTTTAGACGCGCTTTTTGCCATCGCCATTACATGATCGTTCCAGAGTAGGTCATTGAAACTGTGACACCCATAAACGAATGTTTTTACATTCACCTATTGGTTCATCACACATACTAAATAAAATTATCTTTGGGGAACTCGGTCTTTAATCTGGAAACAATCAACAGCTGTGTTTGGTGGAGTTGAAATTGACAAGGTTTTGGTCACCCCAGTCGGCGAATTTATTCAGGTCTTTGTTCACGTTTATGGCAGCGTCTCTCCGGGCAGATTAATTCGTTCGTGCATTTTACCTTTTGAAGGAAGGGGCTCGAACGACTTGTGCAGAGTACTATCATCTGCAAAAGATATATATATATATTTATATATATATATATATATATATATATTATATATATATATATATATATATATATATTTATATATATATCTATCTATATATATATATATATATATATATATATATATATATATATATATATATATATATATATATATATATATATATATATATATATATATATATATATATATATATATATATATATATATATATATATATATATATATATATATATATATATATATATAGATATATATATAATATATATATATATATATATATATATATATATATATAATATATATATATATATATATATATATTTATATATATATGTATATATATACATATATACATATATACCCAACTAGCAAACTTACTTCTCAATTTTGAATTATACAAGTCCGTTTTCTGTCTTTTAAAGTTAAGTGGTGGCTAACTATAACCTTAACTGATGATGGTGAAACTGGCCCGTGTAATATGCTTTTACGTAGTCATCAAATAAGAAAAAAAATTTAGAAAAGTACAGCAAATGTTACGTGCTGGATTTAGTTTTATACCCATATTGCTATGTTTTGGTTATTAAACATGATCGTTTAATTAAGAACAGTTAATTGTTTCCATTTTCAGAGGTGCAAAAATCCAAACAGAACTGCAAGCATTGTATTCGTCCCAAGGACTTCACAAATTGTGACCCAAAATAAAACATAAAATATGTATATCCCCATTTTTCTTATACAAAAATACTTGTTATTTTCAAATTTTATGAAATTTGTTTTTTTTTTAAATAATCAACAAAAACAAGCTAAGTATATTTATTTATATATTTAACTATAAAATTGTGATGTCTCATAAATTGTATTTACTTCATACTTAGTTTTTGTTTATATTTTCGTTTATTATAGAAAAAACCCGTTTGTTGTTAATTTAATAGTTTTACATTATTATTATTATAATGATTTTTTTATAAAAAGTCAAAAAATTGGAATTTATTTCTTTTCTTATTCTTTAGTACGATATAACCTACAGTTTTTTTTGTTGTATTTATTTTTTTTCAAATTAACATAGAGATTTTAACCATTTTATCATTTTTAATCAAATTAAATTGAAAAAATTTGAAAACAAGAAATTAATAAAAATTGAATATGGTAATTCGGGTTATAATTATTACCAAAGATTTAATTTTAAAATAGTTGAAGAAGATGTAGAAAACGTAAATTTATTTTATTTGTACACTGACTAATGTTTGTATATGTTAGTTGTTATTCAAGCAATTAAAATATACGAGGAACAAGAAAAAAGTGACTTCTCGTTATTATCAGGTTTCGTTCATTGTAATTCGTATGCTCGATCATAAGAGTTATTGATTTCAGATCAGCAATACAACGCAAAAACTTATGATGCACGAAAAGCATTGCCTTTAACTTACATATATATTGAGACTTTCACTTGCAGAACTCCAAATTTATTGTTAGAAAAAAATATGTACATTGAATTTTACAGAAAACAGGAAACACAATACTAATACAAAAAAATATTGCGACGCTGATGCATAGGCTGACTTCACCACAGCTCTGGAAACATAGTGTTCTGGATATATAATGAGCTAATATCCATAAAATACTTTAATTAAAAGCTAACCAATATTATGGACTTCGTAGTTCTAATAATAAAAATATTGAAGCGGGCAGTAGTATCCCAACAAACATAAATTCTGTTGTACGAGAAAAGGTAAAAAAAATTTTATCGGAAGTGACAAAGCGGAAGTTAGGATGCAGAACTGTTGTAAACCGTACTAAATGTGTATGTACCAAATTTCATCCAACTCGATTACCAGGTACAGAAGTTATTGATCTTTCAAAATAACAGGTGCTTGGAGGACCCCCTACCACTTTGTTCACTATCGCTAAAAAAAACTAATCAGTTCCTTGCCATACATATTTGCAACTTTTTGCAAAGTGTAATCAAAATTACTTAACGAACGAATGTTGTATGCTTCCAACAAACATTGAAACAATAAACAGGTGTTCGGAGGACCCCACCACTTATCCCAATATTGTCCCAAAACTAGTCAATTCTTTGTCAATAAAGTCTTTATCTTTTTTCAAAGTACCATTAAAATTAAATAATGAATGAAATCTGTATGCTCGCAACAAACTTTTAAAACATAGTGTGATAAGACAGCAGTTGTATGGTAGATCCCCCGCCACTTTGATCAATGTGTCCCAAAAGATGATAATTATCTTCTTACACTAATTGAAACCTTTCCATAAGTTTTATCATAATCACTTCAGTATTGTAGGCTGTAGTGTGCATAAAGATACTGAAAAAACTTCCAACAATTAAAAAAAAATTTTTTTACCGGTAGTAAAAAACCGGAAGTTGGGATGCAGAATTTTTGTAAATCATACTAAATGCTTATGTACAAAGTTTTATCCAATTCGTTTATCAGGTACAGATGTTATTGAGCTTTAAAAAAAACAGGTGTATGGGACACCCCCCACCACTTTGTTCACTATCGCTCAAAAACTAATCAGTTCTTTGCCATACATGTTTGCATTTTTTTCCAAAGTGTCATCAAAATTCGATAACGAACGAATGCTGTGTGCTCCCAAAAAACATTGAAAAAATGATGACACAGTAAACAGGTGTTCGGGAGACCCCGTACCACTTATTCCAATATTGCCCAAAACCTAATCAGTTCCTTGTCATTTAAGTTCCCATCTTTTTCCAAAGTGTCATTAGAATTGATTAATGAATGAAGTCTGTATGCTCCCAACAAATTTTAAAAACAAAGTGTGAAAAGTCAGCAGTTGTATGGTAGACCCCCGCCACTTTGATCAATGTGTCCTAAAAGATGATAATTATCTTCTTACACTAATTGGAACCTTATTCCATAAGTTTCATCATAATCACTTCATTATTGTAGGCTGTAGTGTGCATAAAGACACTGAAAAAACTTCAAAAAAGTACAAAAAAAATTTTTTTACCGGAAGTAAAAAACCGGAAGTTGGGATGCAGAACTATTTTAAACCGTACTACATACTCAGGTACCAAGTTTCATCCAATTCGCTTATCAGGTACAGAAGCTGTAGATCTTTCAAAAAAACAGGTGCTCCAGGGACCCCCCACCACTTTGTTCACTATCGCTCAAAAACTAATCAGTTCTTTGCCATACATGTTTGCATCTTTTTCCAAAGTGTCATCAAAATTCGATAACGAACGAATGCTGTGTGCTCCCAACAAACATTGAAAAAAGTGTGACACATTAAACAGGTGTTCGGGAGGACCCCCACCACTTATTCCAATATTATCCAAAAACTAATCAGTTCTTTGTTACTTAAGTCTCCATCTTTTTCCAAAGTGTCATTAAAATAAATTAATGAACGAAGTCTGTATGCTCCCAACAAACTTAAAAAACAAAGTGTGAAAAGTCAGCATTTGTATGGTAGACCCCCCACCACTTTGATCAATGTGTCGCAAAACATGATAATTATCTTTTCACACTTATTGGAACCCTATTCCATAAGTTTCATCATAATCACTTCATTATTGTAGGCTGTAGTGTGCATAAAGACACTGAAAAAACTTCAAAAAAGTACAAAAAATTTTTTTACCGGAAGTGAAAAAACCGGAAGTTGGGATGCAGAACTATTGTAAACCGCACTACATACTCATGTACCAAGTTTCATCCAATTCGCTTATCAGGTACAGAAGTTATAGAGCTTTCAAAAAAACAGGTGCTCCAGGGACCCCCACCACTTTGTTCACTATCGCTCAAAAACTAATCAGTTCCTTGCCATACATGTTTGCATCTTTTTCCAAAGTGTCATCAAAATTCGTTCACGAACGAATGCTGTGTGCTCCCAACAAACATTGAAAAAAGTGTGACACATTAAACAGGTGTTCGGGAGGACCCCCACCACTTATTCCAATATTATCCAAAAACTAATCAGTTCTTTGTTACTTAAGTCTCCATCTTTTTCTTAAGTTTCATTAAAATAAATTAATGAACGAAGTCTGTTTGCTCCCAACAAACTTAAAAAACAAAGTGTGAAGAGTTAGCATTTGTATGGTAGACCCCCCACCACTTTGATCAATGTGTCCCAAAACATGATAATTATCTTTTCACACTAATTGGAACCCTATTCCATAAGTTTCATCATAATCACTTCATTATTGTGGGCTGCAGTGTGCATAAAGACATTGAAAAAACTTCAAAAAAGTACAAAAAAAATTTTTTTTACCGGATGTGAAAAACCGGAAGTTGGGATGCAGAACTATTGTAAACCGTACTACATACTCATGTACCAAGTTTCATCCAATTCGCTTAATAGGTACAGAAGTTATAGAGCTTTCAAAAAAACAGGTGCTCCAGGGACCCCCCACCACTTTGTTCACTATCGCTCAAAAACTAATCAGTTCTTTGTCATACATGTTTGCATCTTTTTCCAAAGTGTCATCAAAATTCATTCATGAATGAATGTTTTATGCTCCCAACAAACTTAAAAACTTTGTGGAAAAAACCACCTGTTGTATGGTGGACCCCCCAACCCTTTATCCAATGTGCTCCAAAAGCTGATCAAATCTTTTTCATGTTATTTGAAAGCTTTTCGCAACGTTTCATGAAAATCGATCGCTAATTGTAGACTACAGTAAGGATAAACACCTGAAAAAAAAACTTTTTAACCGGAAGTGACACACCGGAAGTTGGTATGCAGAAATATTGGAAACAGTACTTAAACCTTATATACTAAGTTTCAATAAGATCATAGCCCGGGATCAGAAGTTATTCAAGATTTAAACTTAGAGGTGTTCGGGAGACCCCCCGCCATTTTGTCCAAATTTAAAATGAATCCAGATCTTCCATTTTCAAGTGAACCTGTATCATTTGCCAAAGTTTCATCAAGATCCTATGCAGAAAACTCACCCACCCACCCACCCACCCAAACACAGACGTACACCAAAATTTTTTTTGGCTATTTAGATAGAGGATGGTCCAAAACAAAAGATAAAATAAAATTTGGGGTATGTAAGATTTTTTTTTTTCACGATAGATTGCATTACTTCACACAATTTAAAATTGTGGTGAAGTAAAAATGCGATTATTTGTGTTATTGACAACTTTGGTAATGATGAATTGAATTTGAACTGTTTGATCAATTCATTCATCCAAAGTGGGGACGTGGCTCGTTCTTTTATATAAAAGTTATAAAGAAGTGAAAGCTGTCCAAAATTTCATCTTGATGGAAAGAAAAGTTAAAACCTGCCCAAATTTTATCTTGATTCAAAGAAAACTTTTTTTGAAGAAGTCATTTCTAAGTCACGCATGGAATATTGTTCATACAAAACGGTGGGACATACAAAATTAGTTTGAAGTATCTGGATGATGTAGGTAACGGAGAGTCAATTATGTTGATTGAGACCGCAAATCTTAATAACGGGCTCGATTTTTTATAGCATAGATAGAGTTTGTGTAAATTTATTAACAAATTACTGATGAACAGGATTAAGGAGTGCAAATTGAATTTTTTAAAATCATCAAACTTTTGATGTAACTTCAGCGTAACAGTAGCATTTCATTCATTTCCAGTTCAAACCAAAATATGCTGTTCAGTTAAGGCCTACTAATGTGATTTGTTAACAGAATCTCTCATCTAAAGAATTTCTTATCTGCTTAAAATTTTTCTGATTATTCAAACCCTTTAAACATATTCAGAGAAATATAATTCAAAATCCCATACCACTGCAGTTAGTTTGGTTTTTTTCAGATATTAAAAGATGTTAGTTGAAAATATATTATAATTAACACTAAACTGCTTATCGTACCATTAACAGCATACCTGCCAACTTTATTTTTTATTAAATATAATTATGTATATGTATACTTATTAAAAGCAACAATATCTTATCATAGAACTTTATTTTATAACATAATTCAAGTCGCGTTCCTAACATCAGAAAATAAATTATATTTAATGTCAATATTTCTAAAAAATTTTGTTGATTTAAAACTACTTACCAATTTAAATATAATATCAAACCAAATTGAACTGAAACTTACAAAACTGTTTTGTTTAACAAAACAACAAAAATTGCGACGCTGATGCATAGGCTGACTTCACCACAGCTCTGGAAACATAGTGTTCTGGATATATAATGAGCTAATATCCATAAAATACTTTAATTAAAAGCTAACCAATATTATGGACTTCGTAGTTCTAATAATAAAAATATTAAAGCAGGCAGTAGTATCCCAACAAACATAAATTCTGTTGTACGAGAAAAAGTAAAAAAAAATTTATCGGAAGTGACAAAGCGGAAGTTAGGATGCAGAACTGATGTAAACCGTACTAAATGTGTATGAACCGAATTTCATCAAACTCGATTATCAGGTACAGAAGTTATTGAGCTTCCAAAATAACACGTGCTTGGAGGACCCCCTACCACTTTGTTCACTATCGCTAAAAAAACTAATCAGTTCCTTGCCATACATATTTGCAACTTTTTGCAAAGTGTAATCAAAATTACTTAACGAACGAATGTTGTATGCTTCCAACAAACATTGAAACAATAAACAGGTGTTTGGGAGGACCCCACCACTTATCCCAATATTGTCCAAAAACTAGTCAATTCTTTGTCAATAAAGTCTTTATCTTTTTTCAAAGTCCCATTAAAATTGATTAATGAATGAAATCTGTATGCTCCCAACAAACTTTAAAACCAAGTGTGAAAAGTCTGCAGTTGTATGGTAGATCCCCCGCCACTTTGATCAATGTGTCCCAAAAGATGATAATTATCTTCTTAAACTAATTGAAACCTTTCCATAAGTTTTATCATAATCACTTCATTATTGTTGGCATAAAGATACTGAAAAAACTGCACAACAATTTAAAAAAAAATTTTTTACCGGTAGTAAAAAACCGGAAGTTGGGATGCAGAATTTTTGCATATCATACTAAATGCTTATGTACAAAGTTTCATCCAATTCGATTATCAGGTACAGATGTTATTGAGCTTTAAAAAAAACAGGTGTATGAGACACCCCCCACCACTTTGTTCACTATCGCTCAAAAACTAATCAGTTCTTTCCCATACATGTTTGCATTTTTTTCCAAAGTGTCATCAAACTTCGTTTACGAACGAATGCTGTGTGCTCCCAACAAACATTGAAAAAATGCTGACACAGTAAACAGGTGTTCGGGAGACCCCCACCACTTATCCCAATATTGTCCAAAAGCTAATCAATTCCTTGTCATTTAAGTTTCCATCTTTTTCCAAAGTGTCATTAGAATTGATTAATGAATGAAGTCTGTATGCTCCCAACAAATTTTAAAAACAAAGTGTGAAAAGTCAGCAGTTGTATGGTAAACCCCCCGCCACTTTGATCAATGTGTCCCAAAAGATGATAATTATCTTCTTACACTAATTGGAACCCTATTCCATAAGTTTCATCATAATCACTTCATTATTGTAGGCTGTAGTGTGCTTAAAGACACTGAAAAAACTTCAAAAAAGTACAAAAAAAATTTTTTTACCGGAAGTAAAAAACCGAAGTTGGGATGCAGAACTATTTTAAACCGTACTACATACTCATGTTCCAAATTTCATCCAATTCGCTTATCAGGTACAGAAGTTATAGAGCTTTCAAAAAAACAGGTGCTCCAGGGACCCCTCACCACTTTGTTCACTATCGCTCAAAAACTCATCAGTTCTTTGTCATACATGTTTGCATCTTTTTCCCAAAGTGTCATCAAAATTCGTTCACGAACGAATGCTGTGTGCTCCCAACAAACATTGAAAAAAGTGTGACACAGTAAACAGGTGTTCGGGAGGACCTCCACCACTTATTCCAATATTATCCAAAAAACTAATCAGTTCTTTGTTACTTAAGTCTCCATCTTTTTCCAAAGTGTCATTAAAATAAATTAATGAACGAAGTCTGTATGCTCCCAACAAACTTAAAAAACAAAGTGTGAAGAGTTAGCATTTGTATGGTAGACCCCCCACCACTTTGATCAATGTGTCCCAAAACATGATAATTATCTTTTCACACTAATTGGAACCCTATTCCATAAGTTTCATCATAATCACTTCATTATTGTGGGCTGCAGTGTGCATAAAGACATTGAAAAAACTTCAAAAAAGTACAAAAAAAATTTTTTTTACCGGATGTGAAAAACCGGAAGTTGGGATGCAGAACTATTGTAAACCGTACTACATACTCATGTACCAAGTTTCATCCAATTCGCTTAATAGGGTACAGAAGTTGTAGAGCTTTCAAAAAAACAGGTGCTCCAGGGACCCCCCACCACTTTGTTCACTATCGCTCAAAAACTAATCAGTTCTTTGCCATACATGTTTGCATCTTTTTCCAAAGTGTCATCAAAATTAATTCACGAATGAATGTTTTATGCTCCCAACAAACATAAAAACTTTGTGGAAAAAACCACCTGTTGTATGGTGGACCCCCAACCCTTTATCCAATGTGCTCCAAAAACTGATCAAATCTTTCTCATGTTATTTAAAAGCTTTTCGCAACGTTTCATGAAAATCGATCGGTAATTGTAGGCTACAGTAGGGATAAACACCTGAAAAAAAACTTTTTAACCGGAAGTGACACACCGGAAGTTGGTATGCAGAAATATTGGAAACAGTACTTAAACCTTATATACTAAGTTTCAATAAGATCATAGCTCGGGATCAGAAGTTATACAAGATTTAAACTTAGAGGTGTTCGGGAGACCCCCCGCCATTTTGTCCAAATTTAAAATGAATCCAGATCTTCTATTTTCAAGTAAACCTGTATCATTTGCCAAAGTTTCATCAAGATCCTATGCAGAAAACTCAACCCCACCACCCACCCACCCACCCACCCACGCACACACAGACGTACACCAAATTTTTTTTTTGGCTATTTAGATAGAGGATGGTCCAAAACAAAATAAAAAATAAAATTTGGGGTATGTAAGATTTTTTTTTTCACGATAGATTGCATTACTTCACACAATTTAAAATTTATGGTGAATTAAATTATGGTGAATTAAATATAATATCAAAACAAATTGAACTGAAACTTACAAAACTATTTTGTTTAACAAAACAAGTCCAATTGGCTAGAAAAAGGTAGATTTCTTTGCCAAAAATATTTGTATACACTAATCTTCGGATTAATATTCTTCATTAGCACAATCTACACAGTCTTTGAATACAACAGCCGTCATACAAGCTCTTTTATTCGACCTTCAGTGCATAGTAATTTAACCTTTGAATGGCCTTCCGTAGTTCTAGAATTTTTAGATTGATAGACTAAAAAAGGCTTGAATTTAAAATCGCCAGATGAATTTCCCGTAAAGAAAACGAGCTAATTTATCTTTAAATCCCGAAGCAGATTTTTCAGCTTTTGATATAAATGTTCTAGATGGGAAACGTTTCCAAAATAAACCAATTTCATCAACATTACGGAGTTGTTTCGAAGAATCTCTACGTTTATTTTTTATTAAAACACAAACCTGATGAAAAGGTGAATTCAGATTGTTGTTAAATAGTCGACGTAAAATGTTTTACACAAAAAAGTGAAAAACTTTTTAGGATAAATAGTTATTTAAGTATTAAGGGCAGTAAGAGTGTTTTACCGATTGAGGATATATGTTTTGAGATCGAAGTCGAGATCTCTGCTAGATCAGAAATCGGTAATACTTTTAATGCCCAAAATGCTTATTACATTTTTTGTACGATCAATAAAAATTCAATTAAAATTATTTAAATAATAGAATTCATTCACAAAATTTATAGTCGAGTCAAATTAGGTTTTCACTTCCAAGTCCTCAGCGACAGCTCCGATTTTGATGTTTTTTTTTAAATGTGTGTTTTTATATATTATTTGAAATCAGAAACATTACAATGTGCGCAATTAAATATTTATATTGTTTAAATAATAAAAACATAATTTATGGAGAGAAAAAATGTTGTCACTGTATTTATTAACTTTTAAATAGTATAAGTTAAAAAATTTTTCTTTTTCTTTTTTAATTTTTAAAAGCTTTAAATTATACGAATATTGTAAGAACAAAAAATCGGAACATGTGTGCAATTCACACGTGGTAGAAGTGAAACCTTCAAAAATTTTGGCTCAAGATAATGAGACGAATGTAAAATTTCGGGAAGAGGATGATTGCAGATTTTAGTCATGATCATAGTGATACAAAGTTTGATAATTATTTTACATTTTATTCGTATATATTACATAAATTTATTCAGACTCAGAGCTTACATTTTCGATAAATGATACAAGAGGCTTATGGTGCCTGAAGTATAAAAAATAAATACTTTGGGCTTAATATGGTCAATATATCTTTGGAATACAGTGTTTCATTCGCACTGTATCAACAACAAGATCAAAAACAGTAATTGACGCAGTATTCCAAAGATATATTGACCATATTAAGACCAAAGTATTTATTTCATACTTTAGTTACCATAAGCCTCTTGTATCATTTATCGAAAATATAAGCTCTGAGTCTTAATAAATCTATGTAATATATACGAATAAAATGTAAAATAACTATCAAACTTTGTATCACTATGTCATGCATGACTAAAACCTGCAATCATCTTCCCGAAATTTTACATTCGTCTCATTATCTTGAAGCTAAAATTTTTGAGGGTTTCACTTCTATCACGTGTGAATTCTTTTTCCTGTTCCTACATTTTAATCATCAATGATCATCAAAAACCATTTAATTTTTGTAAAAATTTATTTTCATAATTAATAATCTATTTCACATAAAATCGACATTAATCCATTTCTTTATTAGACTACATACGGTTACTCCGAAATTGCGTAAAATTTATAATATAAATAAAATTCTTACAAAAAACATAAAATATTTTCTTTTATACAAAAATTAAACAGTTTTTCAATACTTACCTTATCAACTAATTACGTTTTTTATATGATTTATTAAATATTATCTATTTTTCCTAATAAAATTACAAAAACAATACAAAAATAAATTTATTGTCTTCTAAACATAAACATAACCAAATAAAATTTAAAATTTCATAATAATTTTTTTTTTCAACATAATAACATGTAGAATTTTTTGCCAGCGAACACGAAATTTGTTTGTTATGCGCATATTGTTTGCACATGCGCATATTGTTTGCACATTCAGTGTCTCGATTAAAATATTAAAAAAACTATTGGGGTCGCATTGAAATGGACAAAAAAACGCTATAAAATCAATAAATTACTATTGAAATTCAACCAATTACACTGTGTGACAGCCAAAATCCGCTGGGGTTCTGACTACCAGGAAAAGTTATATCGGTAAAAAAAAAGTTATATGTGTCCCGGCGTTTCACTGGGTCACGTCTAGGAATCGAGATATATCGATTTGAAGTTAGTAAGCATCATATAGGAGAAATTGTCACTTTCGGGGTTCTTTTTTTGACATAACTCGAGAACGACTAGTCCGATTTTGCTGAAACAAATTTAGAAATTAAGAATTACAATTCCTTTAATCTACTGATATACTATACTGAAAAAGTAACGAAAAAATAAACAAATTAAAATTAAATAAATAAGAAACACAAAAAAAACAAAATAAATAAATAAATGAAATAAAAATAATAAACTAAAATAAAAAAATAATAAAAATAATAAAATAAAACTATAATAAAAAAATAATAAAAATATAAAAAAATAAAATAAAAAAATTTAATAAATAAATAAAATAAATAATAAATAAATAATGTATAAATAATAAAAAAATAAAAAATAAATAATAAATAAATAATAATAACAAACAATGAATAGTAAATAATAATAATAAATAATAATAATAATAGTAAGAAATAATAAATAATAATAATAAATAATAATGATAATAAATAATAATAATAATAAATAATAATAATAAATATTAATAATAATATAATAAAATATGATAAAATATAATAAAAATATAAAAATATAAAATAAAATTATGCTAAAAATAATAAAATAAAATAATAAAATAAAATAAATAAATAAAAAATAAAAAATAGAAAATAATAAATAAAATAGTAAAAAAAAATAAAATTAATACACAAAGGCACATAGACACATGTCCAAATACATTTAAAACAATAAATTTTGGAGTTTATTCCAGTAAAATATTAAAAAGAAATTTCTATGAAAAATCAATATTCTTGTCAAAATGAGATACCTTTAGTTAATTGTGAATAAAAGCTAAATGCGTTCATCGATTTTCATGATCTATGTCTCGTTTTGTGCACAGATTATGTGACATTACGTCAAAATAATAAGACTTGACACTTTTTTCCGTTTTGAATTTTTCATGATTTTTTAAAATACAATTTTTTTATTTTTTAGGCAAAAAATTATTTTTTTTCTTCATAAATTTATTTATAACTGCGAATCTGTTGATTGTGTAAGGAAATAGTATAAAAGTAGATTAAAAGAATTGTAATTCTAAATTTTTCTAAATTTGTTTCAGTAAAATAGGACTAGTCGTTCTGGAGTTATGTCCCCAAAACGTGACTATTTCCCCTATATGATAAATGCTAACTTCAAATCGATATATCTCGATCCCTAGACGCGACCCAGCGAAACGCCGGAACACGTATAACTTTTTTTTTACCGATATCACTTTTCCCGGTAGTCAGAACCCCAGCGGCTCACAGACCCCTACCATTTGTCGCACAGTGTTATAATAGAAAACCAAAAACTAGTAAACATATTAATGATTTTGTAGGCAATGTAGCAAAATTTTGATAATTAAAAATAATTATAATAAAAATAACGACGCCTATGGAAACAAATATCACAACAAACAAATGGTATGAACTAGAAGTAGAAATTTAACTAATATAATTGTTATGAAAACAAATTTATCCCAAAATAAATAATACATCTGTTTTACTTTTTGTCTCGTCTTTTATCTTTTGCTGCGTCCTATCTGTCAAAAATTCGCTGGCAAAAAAATTCTACATACATAATACAATACCACCAAAATAATAAGTAAAAAAAAGAAAATATTAAAAAATATTCACTGTCTCTTTTTACTGTCTCTTTTACATTTCTCTTTACTCTTTTAAATTTCGTTTCTTCCAGTTTAAAATCACAAAGATACTAAAAAAGTTTTCACTTCAAAAAATTGTAAACAATTATAAATGCAATTAATTCAATGAATTATTTGTGATATTACATCACTCCGATGGAAATAATCCCATCATGAATAATAAGACTGAATCTAACAAAATATGGTGTGCAATTTATGAAAATTTTTTTGCTATCCACAAAATTGTCGATCGATCTAGTTTCGAACCGATAAGAACTTTTTATTACACTTTAAAAAAGTATATCATTCTCATCAGGGCTAGCCGACTAGATACCCTACCAAAAAATTTTTTTGCTATATAAACCTAAAATAGGTCACAAGTTAGAATTGGATAACAAACTTGTATCGGTAAGAAGAAGATGACCATCTTCACTTGTGTCTATCGACACATTATCTACAATTAATTCAATGAATTATTTGTGATATTACATCACTCCGATGGAAATAATCCCATCATGAATAATAAGACTGAATCTAATAAAATATGGTGTGCAATTTATGAAAATTTTTTTGCTATCCACAAAATTGTCGATCGATCTAGTTTCGAACCGATAAGAACTTTTTATTACACTTTAAAAAAGTATATCATTCTCACCAGGGCTAGCCGACTAGATACACTACCAAAAAAATTTTTTGCTATATAAACCTAAAATAGGTCACTACTCTAGCGAAGCATAAGAAACCAAAAAACTTTCATAAACATATGTTTATTAGATTCAGGTTTAGTCAATTTGTTTCTCTAGTTGATCACTATTGTTGTTGTGTATCTAGTCGGCTAGCCCTGATGAGAATGATATACTTTTTTAAAGTGTAATAAAAAGTTCTTATCGGTTCGAAACTAGATCGATCGACAATTTTGTGGATAGCAAAAAAATTTTCAATTATAAATGATTTTGTATTTATTTTACATTTAAATATGAAATATAATTCTAAATTCAGGAAATTCGATAATTTTAATTCGATGATTAAAGTGCAAAGAAGTTCGCATATAATGAATACGAATTTCCATAATCCCACAAAAAAAATAAAGCCCCATTTTCATCTAATTTAAATTATATGAGTTGAACATGTATGATTCATAGTAACATAACTTTCTCAATTTTAAAGTTACAACTTCCATTAAAAACCCGGTTTATAGGTACTTCCAAGGCTATAAGATGATATATATTCCCACATGCCTAAACCCTTCACCATCAAATTAATTAGTTAAGGGTTGAACGACTCGAAAGGAGTTAAACGACTCGAAAGGAGTGATCCGTGCACTATAATGTAAACTTGAAACAGTTATATCTTTGGTATTTTTTATCCCACAGAAAACAAAATAAAACCAATTTTTGGTTAAGAAAAAACCTACGTTTTTGTGTGGAGTAGTTTTTTACGTATATTTGTTAGTTTTAGAGTTATTTTGAACAGAAGGTACTTTCTTTGGAAATTTGAAAATACAGTTTCCATTATTATCAAAATTTTTTCGGAAAATACGTATTCTAATCTAGCAAACTTCTGAATCACATAGGTAACACTAAAATACAGCAAGTTGTATGGGGGGGGGGGGGGGGGTAATGGTCAATATAAATTCTATTAGGAATGCCCGAAATTTTAACGCTGAGTTTCTATTTTGAATTCGAGTTGCCCACCGTTTTTTCATCGTAGCTTGGTTTTTTAATGCAAATGACTTAATGAACTAGAGTCCATTTTAAAGGTCTTTACAATCATTACAAAAAGGTATGACAGTTTTTTCCGAAAAATGCATCGCTTTTCCGTTATTTAACGTTGAATTCTTCGAACCAAGTCGTTAAAAAATGTCTCGTCATGGAACTATAACTTGCTTCATTTTGGACCTACAACTATCATAAAAACAACAATGTCTTCTTTTTTTTAAGTTTCATTTTTGTTGATTACCAAATTTTTGATAGAACGCTAAACTTAAGAGTTATTTTCGAAAACTATCAAAAACCATGCATTTTCAACGAACAATATAAGTTTTCAATCGCGAATAACTCGAAAAATATCGATCTATCGAAAAAATCTTATACAACATTTTATACTTCAAATGTGTCCTTTTATCTATTTTTGGGGTTACTTTGAGTGAAAAATATTGCACCCTCGAGAAGGGGTGGATTCCACCACAGGATAAAAGGGCACATCAGCGCTATGCCACTTTCATTCCTTAAGCCGTTCCTAAGCTACTCACCAAATTTCATGTTAATCGGACAAGGTTCAAAGAACTCGGAGCGGTAAACGTGTCTCTTCGTAAAACTCAGCAAAGTCTCTATATTAATGACAAATGCATACAGTAGTAAGACATAGCGCGTACATATTTTGCTACTCTTTTAACACCATATTTTTATGTTATTATTAAATGAAATTTTCTATAATTTTGAACTTAACAATTCTTTTATTGCATAAATTTTGTTAAAAAAAATAATTTTTTCATAAATTTTGTTTATATCGTTCCCCGGTCCTCTATTCCAACCTTAGTTCTGAATGACATTCCCGTGAGCGACTCGAAAGAGAAGGCGGATCTTTTGGGTCGTATATTCGCAGAAAACTCAAACATAGTTGAGCCTCCCCATTCTCCTACACTCATTCCCCCAGTTGTAAAGAAAATGAAACCAATTATTTTTCGTTGCAATATTGTACGGAAAATGCTTCTTTCTATCAATATCCCCCAATAGGCCCCGACGGTATTCGACCCCTCATTCTTAAAAATTTTGCTAGGCAACTAGCTCCAATTTTTACAAAAATTTCCTATTTATCTTATAAAACCGGAATATTTCCCGACTCTTGGAAGCTGGCCAGCGTTCAACCCATACCAAAGAAAGGCAGTAAGATAAACCCTAACAATTATAGACCAGTTGCAATTCTGTAAGCTTTAGCTAAAATATTTGAAAAACATGTTAACTACAATCTAATAGATTATTTAGAGGTGTCGCGAATTATTGATGATAAACAGTATGGTTTTCGTAGAAGTGATGCAACAGGTGATCTGTTAGCCTACGTATCCCATCTCTGGAACAAATCGCTGGAAAACCATGGTGAAACATTCAGTATTTCACTTGACATTTCTAAAGCATTTGATAAAGTGTGGCATAAAAATCTTATAGCTAAATTAAAATCTTATGGCATAGACCATCTTACCGTCTCATGGATTCATAGTTTTCTTATAGGTCTCCAATTTAATGTTAATTTAGATGGTATCACATCCAATATTTTCATAACCAATGCTGGTGTTCCTCAAGGTTCTGCACTCTCACAAACCTTGTTTCTTCTATACATTAATGACTTACTTATTTCCACAGTGCACCCAATCCACAATTTTGCTGATGACAGCACATTGCATGCATCACATGCATCTCCTAAATTTCGATCTCATACTGCAGTTACCACTGATAGAGAGCTGCTAATTGATTTCATCAACAAAGATCTGGAGCGTATAATGAAATGGGGAGATCGTAATCTTGTTTCATTTAATCCAACCAAAACCAAACTATGCCGTCTTTCACGAATAGAGCGACATAAAAATTTCCCTATTAAAATAAACCATGAGGAATTGCGTGAGGTTGAATCAGTTAGACTTCTTGGAGTGGATATTCAAAATACCCTGAAATGGAATAAACATGTGTACAACCTCGCTAAATCTGCAATGCAAAAATTAGGATTCTTGAGTCGATGTAAAAAGTATTTCAATCCCGAGCAAATTTTGCTAATCTTCAAGTCCTTTATTCGTCCATGTATGGAGTACTGCTGTCATGTGTGTGGAGGTGCTTGTCAGTCAACAATAAAACGTCTAGACTCTGTACAGAGAAAAGCAATACGGTTGATTGGTAATACCAAACTAACGGACCAGCTTGATTCACTCCAGCACAGAAGAAATATGGCTGAATTATCAATCTACTATAAATATAACTTTGGCGAATTCTACTCTAAGGAAACTCAAAATATCCTTCCATCGTGTGCGCAGTATAATCGACAAACAAGAGCTACCGAGTTATCCTTTCTGTGTCCTTTCAGAACGACTATCTTAATAGAGTGGCTAAATTGTGGAACTCAATGCCTCCCTCTGTATTTCCCGATGAGTTTTCCCCTCAGGCATTTAAAGAAAATGTCCATAATCATTTAAAACAATAAGTATAGTTATCCCTATATCCCATTCCTTCGATTTTCCTCATCTCCTTCCTTAAAGTTGACATGGTATCTTCGGATATTCAAAGAGTCTAAATAATGAATATTTCATATTTAGTGTGCTAAACATGTCTTACTAATTAATAAAAAAAAAAAATATAAAATGTTTAATTGCAATAAATGTTTCTGATTTCAAATATTATATAAAAACACACATTTAAAAAAAATCATCAAAATCGGAGCTGTCCCTGAGGACTTAGAAGTTTTACGGATTTTGAAGCTAATTTGACTCGACTATCAAGTTTTAATGTGCTAAAGAAAATTTCTTAAAATGTCATTTCAAAATATAGACTGAGAGCTAGTAAACCCTTTGGGTAACGGTTTTTTTATAAGGCTAGAATTTTTTTTAGTGATAAGTCATGAAATGTGAAGTACGGTAACCACCACCTGGCAGGCATCCGCCCTTTACGTCATCATCCTCTATATTTTTGAAAGTGTAAAAAAATTAGGGTAGTGAAATCCGAAATTCGACGTCCACGCCGTGCTGCCTGGGTAATGCCGACAGAATTAGGTTGGTGTATCAGAGACAAGCAGGGCAAAGACTGCTTAGTCAATGACGCTACATCACGTCAAATTGGTGCCTTTAATCCAATGTGACCCAAGCGTCTGTTCTCCATGTTAGGGGCGGCTGGGAGCAGGAGTCTGTCTTGAATCAAGCGGCTCGCTCTATAAACGTGTAAAAAGGTTGTTTCCGGTAACCTTAAGATGTAGAACAAACCCATCCACGACAATTTGGGTTGGGCCTAAGGTTAACACCCTAACCCCAGAAAAAAAACTATTTTGTTAAATTTGGAAATCAGAGAAAGAATAACGGAACAGAGGACAAAACAAAAAAATTTTACCTGGACGTGAAAAAGGACCACACTACCGAATCGGAACGTGGAATGTGCGCAGCCTGAGCGCTCCTGATGCTCTTATAAGTCTAGAAACAGAGTCTGAAAGGTATAAGATGGATATCATAGCTCTGCAAGAAATTAGACAGTCAATAATCGGAAAACAAGATTTGGACAGTCACTCTTTATACTGTAGTGGTCATCCTTCTCGAAGAGAATTTGGAACTGGTTCTCTTGTGGGTGCACGTATACAAGAAACCGTGATGAAATTCATCCCGGTCAATGAAAGGATCTGCTATCTAAGGGTACGCGGTACATGCAGCAATATTTCTCTTATTGCCGTGCATGCACCTACTGAAGCTAAAACCATCGACGAGAAGGATAATTTCTACATAGCACTGGAAGAGGTTATGAAATAAACACCAACACGCGACTTCATTATGGTTCTTGGTGACTTTAATGGACAGGTTGGAAGAGATATCTCTTATGGAAATGAGGTGGGTTCCAACAGCCTGCTTTTGAACTCGAATGATAATGGTGAGAGAATGACTGAGTTTACATTGTCAAAGAATTTGAGAATTGCCAGTACTTTCTTCCAGCATCGATCGATTCATAAGCAGACTTGGGTCTCACCAAATGGAAACACTCGAAATCAAATTGATCACGTACTGGTAAC
The DNA here is from genome assembly GCA_963693315.1 of Diogma glabrata. Classification (NCBI taxonomy): domain Eukaryota; kingdom Metazoa; phylum Arthropoda; class Insecta; order Diptera; family Cylindrotomidae; genus Diogma; species Diogma glabrata. The sequence continues at coordinate 26,587 of CAVNZG010001137.1, forward strand.
CACGTTTCTTTTCGAGTGTTCTGGATGTGCGATCCTTTAGAGGTGCATACATTGGAGGTGTTCACTTCCTTGTATGTGCTAAAATAATGTTCCACTTTCCAAATCCAGGCATTCCAAAGTTTAATCAACGGAAACGTTTTAACATCTCATCACTAGAGAATGCTGAAACAGAAGAGAGATATCAAAACAACATTACTGAAACGTTGGAGAAATCAGAAACCATTAATGGAGACGTTGATAAGTCATGGTATTTACTCAGGGATGCTGTTTTAAGCGCTGCTGAGGGAATACTTGGACGACCACAAAACCACTCCCCGAAACCATGGAAGGATCAAGCATGTCTTGACGCTATTCAGTACAAAAGAGATTGCTATCTTAAATGTCTACAAGGACGCAATACCAGGTCCACGAAGGAGAACTATAAACTGGCAAGACAAGCCGTTACAAAGCTATGTAGACGAGCGAAGAGAGAATGGTGTAAGAGAAAGTGTGAGGAGATTGAAAGCTTCAATAAGGAACATCAATCGCGTAACTTCTTTCAACAGGTTAAAACCTTAAAGAAGGGCCCTCAAACGAGATCGACTGCTATTCAAAACGAAGATGGGGAGCTACAAGTAGACCTTAAAAATATTTTAGATACTTGGGCCGCTTATTTTGAGAAACTTCTCAACTTGAGTGACCAGCAACAAGTCGGACGACGAGCAAAGCTTATTCGTGCGTCAAAGGTACATGTAGACGAACCCACCAAAGAGGAATTCGATGCGGCGCTGTCAAAATTAAAATGCAATAAAGCACCTGGTATCGACGGTATAACATCCGAAATGATTGTACATGGCGGTGAAACTCTATCCTTAAGATTGTATGAACTTGTTCAAATGATCTGGCGAACTGAAACCGTGCCACAGGACTGGAACTCAGCTATGCTGATACCAATCCATAAAAAAGGTAATCGCTTACAATGTGCAAACTACAGGGGAATTGCTCTACTCTGCACAGCATATAAGATCTTTTCCTATATTTTGCTAGCTAAAATCAATCCTTTTGCTGAACAACTGTTTGGAGAATATCAGTGCGGCTTCCGGTAAGGCCGAGGTACCACCGATGCACTTTTCTCGATAAGGATGATTTTGGAAAAGTGTCGAGAGTTCCACATACCTGTGTACCAACTCTTCATTGATTTCAGGCAGGCCTACGACTCTCTCGAACGAAATACTCTATGGTCTGCTCTGGTGTCAATGGAAATCCCTGGTAAACTGGTATCACTATGCAAAATGACAGTACAGAACTCTTAATGCTGTGTACGAGTAGAGAACGAAATATCAAAGTTTTTCAAAGTCGACTCCGGGTTAAGACAAGGTGATGCTATCTCTCCTATACTGTTTAATCTAGCCTTGGAATATGTGTGCCGTTAAAAAAAAATACCGACTAACAACAATATCTTGTCAATAAACTCAGTACAGATGATCGCATACGCTAATGATGTTGTTATCCTCGGCCGAAGTGAAGCTGTTATGAGTGAGACTTTCAAGTCGCTTGAGATCTATGAATCTACGTTCTAGATCATAGACCTTCTTGAGGGTCCAGATATAATTGGTTGTATCCGTTCCAACAGAATTGCTTGGTTTGGGCATGTTCTACGAGCCGATTCACAGTCTGGAATGATTAGAAAAATGTACGTTGTTACCCCAGGGAGTGTGCGACTGCGATGTAGAACACGACAGCAATGGGAGACAGACATAATAAACGACCTTAAAAAAATCAGCTGCCATGGTAGTTATGTCGCTGTTGCGAATGACCGTGGTCAATATTCAAAGCTGATTAGCCTGGCAACGCTCCTACATGGAGCATGAACCGTTATAAAAAAAAAAATTAAAAAAAAACTTCTTTCTGTAAGCTTGAAATTTTTATATCATTTAGCTCATTTATTGTCGAGTACAAAAAAAATTGACACGTTTTGATGAGCACAAGTATCTACCAGGCGAATCGAAAGGTGTGTAGTGTGTAGGTTACAACCTGCCGCCCGGCCGTCACAACCGACGAAATCTAGAAAACCGCTGGACGGATTTCAAAAACTTTTTTTTCTAAAAATAGGTTTACTCAATGGAAAGAGCCGAAAGGTTCGATGTGTTCGATAACTGTACCGGAAGTGTGTCAAAAAATCGTCAAGTCTGTCAAAACAAAGAAATTTTCATATTTTTTGCTTAAAAAACGTTCATTTTAAGTGATTACGTATAGAAACATTGAATTTGAAGAAATCTTGATGGTCGGAATTGGTATGTGAGACCAAAAACTAGATTATTGCATTATCAGTTTTTCAAAAAAGTGTTGTCAAGTGTGTAAAAATAAAGATTTTTATATATTATTTTACCCAATTTTTTGGAAAAAAATAAAATTAATTATTTGTATGGCATGAAATTTTATTATGTTTCAAACGCTGTCACATCCAAATCTAAGGTGTTCTTAAAGTAATTAAATATTATTAAATATTATGTTATTAAATGCAATGCAATTAAAATATATATATTATTTGGAAATATGTATAAGGAAATATTTACAGGGGAAGGGTACAGGGGAAAAACCACGTAAGTCCATAAAATCAAATTTCGAGAAAATTGAACTTTTGTGTTTGAAGTCTTTAAAATGCAAGAAAATTTGTGAATTCGGATAAAACAATGAATAGACATGGTGCATAAAAGTGTTTTGAACCGGGGCCACCAGAGACGTTTGTTGGTACAAAATGGTGAATTAAGTTGCTTTTCACATGTAAATTGGGTATAAGAAAAATGTTGCGAATTCTTTTCAATTGATTTAAATGAGCTGGCTTTGATATTCATCAAAATTGAATATACCAACCGAAAGCTGTTGTATTTCTTCAATAGATAGCAGCACTAACTCGATTTCGAAAAAAATGGACTTACGTTGTTTTTCCCCTGTACCCTTCATTTTATTATTTCTTTTATTTGTTTTGAAAATATAAATACGCAAATAGTAAACTGTACCACCCAGCTAGAATACAAACACTATCAAACTTCACTAATACTAAAAATTAGATGCTTCACTCAAAAATTCTAGCTACTCTTCCTTAGTATTTGTTTATTTAATATTAATTTAATGTGGGCAAGCAGCCTTATTGATTCCCTACATTAAATTAACAACTAATTTGAGATTCCACCGAACTCCCAACCAAAATTAACATTTTCAGTCTTATTTAGATAATTATTAAATGGATCAAAGAGTGTTTGATTCTTTTATTACAAAACAATGTAATATTGCATATTGCAATTAAAACTCAACATAAAACGTAGACATAATTTCTCTTCATTATAACTTATAAGCAATAAAACATCTCTATCGTAGTATAAACTGATACCGTCAAGACTACTGCTCTAAATAATAGTACATTATGATGCTAGGACGTAAAGCTAAAGATTTTGGACGGATGTGGAGTTTGCAAATCGAGGCGCTAGCCGAGATTTGCACCCACATTAAGTCCAAAATAGCTTACGTCCGTGCATCATACACTATTTTTCATTCGCCGCAAGCAAAATATTTTAAGAAAATTTGTTTATTCTAAATTAAAATTATAAATTTTCATAAATTTTAAAATAAAAATATGTGGAACAAGTAACCTTTGACAAAATATTTATTATTTTTTCCAAATTATTGTGTAGCTATGACAACAAATAATAACAACTATTTTAATTGGATAATGAAATTTTGAATTTAAGGGTTGCTTTGATAAAAAATTTTATTTTTCATAGAATTTAAACAAATACAAATGCTTTTTACTTTTTGGACGTAGCTATGACAACAAAATAAATAGTTGAAAAGTGATACTTTAAAGCCGCAAATCACAGTAATAAAGTAACACTTTAATATGTAGGCGAATAAAAAAAGTTTGTGGTATAAATTCATAATATACATTAACCTTGCAATTTATGTTTTGTCTGTTCCGAATTTAGATTATTTTATTAATTTTTTTCCCAGAATTTCATCCTCTGTTTTCATACGAATTTGGTTTAAAATTTTCAGGGACAGATAATTTCTTGCAACCTATTTTATAAGATACAATACATATACAGTAGCGCTCATCTAACACGAATTCGGCTTATTCAAAATATGGGTTAATAATGCAATTTTTTTATCAGCTACGAATTAGAACTGGCTTACACCATTTTTAATAAATAGTCCCAAAGATAAAAGTCAAACGGTTCAAAGTTCAATTAATGTCTCGTGAAATTTTTCGAAAATCAAATTTTTTTACGTTTTGTAGGTAGTTTTTGTTCACGCGGTGAATGTTATTTGGGGTATAAAAAAGCTAAAACGACGAGCGTAAACGCCGGATTAAAGTATTTCAGCGCTGGGTGTAGATTAGGTAAATGTCGGCCTCAAATTTAAATGTATTGTAAGATAATATAATTAAAAAAGTCCGAGCGGCAGGATGTCCGCTAGAAATAGGTAGATTTCGAGATCAGACAGTTTTGTGTACAAGTAGAATCTGATGTATCAGATTAGTTTAAACAAAACAAACTAATTACAAACAGATATCGAACAAATTTTAAAAAGAAAATTAGCTACATATAAGCAAAACTACGTCTCTCCAATTTTGCAACAAACAAATACCACAGAACATATGTGTGACAATTTATGACACTATATGAAAAACAAACGCCAACCTACTCTATATCATATGTCGTGCAACTACTGCAAAATATCAAAATAGTTTATTTCTAAAAAAAAAAGTTTTTTTTTCTATTCAAATCTTTTTATTTTTGTTTTCATTGACTGTTATAAGGTTTTTGCAAATTGTTTTTCTTAGGGCTTCCCGACTGGAAATTAGTTCAGGGAACCCGGATTATGATCAGATCCGGATCAGATTTTCCGTAATACGGCCATCTGATCAGTTCCTGATCAGCGTACAGTACCGTTTCCCTTGATCCGGCCATCTGATCAGTTCCTGATCAGCGTACAGTACCATTTCCCTTGATCCGGCTATCTGATCAGTTACCGATCAGCGTGCAGTACTTTATCCGTTGATCCAGTCATACGATCAGTTTCTGATCGAAAAAACTCATCTTATCCGATGTCCTGAACTGGATAATAATACAAAATTTAATTTTTTACCTGATCCATTCTGTATATAATATTTCTCATTAAACAATAAATTCGTTATTAATGGTATAACTGAATTATTATTTTCATTATACTATCGACGTCATAATAGTTTATTTATACTTAACTTAAAATTTTTTTGTGCAAAAAATTTTCTCATTCTTCACGAATTTTTAATAACTTTTTTAAAAGTTAATTATAATATACTTAACTGTAATAATTAACTGTAGACTGAATCTAGTTAATTGTTTAATATTTTGTACTTATAAGTACAAATTTATTGTAGGATCGAAAACAGCATTGTCAAACTTACAGTTGTGAGGGATCTTGCTTATTAACCTTAAAGCATATAATTTAAATTTTTATCTTGCATCTCCTCTTTACTCTCGAATTTCCAGATGTTTTTTGTTAGCAGTAATTGGTGAAATATTTATTATGTTGCTCAAAAATTATTATATTTAAAATATGACAAGTGATCTAAAGCAGGTATGGGTGAAGTTAGTTTTCGAATCCAAACTTGGATCCATACCTTCATAAGAGCCTATGTGACAAAGAGTTTTATGATACCATTGGAAAAATCATCAATAATGCCAAAACTTGGACTAAATAAAATAAAAATAAGAAATAATTAACAAACTTACTGTTGAAATATATAAGCATTTGAAGTGTACTTGAAATTATGAATAAAATTAAGGAAAAATGGTAATATTTTTTTCATTTATTAAATGTCAAATTAATATTTAAGATCAAAATTAATTATAAACCTTTGAACGGATCTGGTATGGATCTCTTGGCCAGACCGGACATGAAACTGTTGAATGGATCCGGCATGGATCTTTAAGATAGATCCGGAATAGATCTTTGAAATGAATCCGGAATGGATCTTTGAAATGGATCCGGAATGGATCTTTGAAATGGATCCGGCATGGATCATTTAAACGGATCATATATGGCGTGACGATTTTTAATCATGTCCGGATCAGGAGGCCTGATTCATCCCTGATCAGTCTTCAGGCAATCCTGATCCGGATCGGACCCTATACTGATCTAATTTCTAGTCGGGTTGTTGCAAACTTTTTTACGAATTCAAACGAATCAAAAATCTCTAATTGCAGAGGTTTATGTTTATTAGAAACCGATTAAAATGTTTCCACAGATTCTAAATTTATGAAGTTTTTAAAAATATTAGTATCCAAACGGCCGTTATAACGGATTTAAAAAACCAATTTTTTTTCTAATATAAAGAGTCTAGTTTCTTAACCATGTCTTGGATTTAGCTGATTTACGAATTTGTCCAAGATATTCATAAAACACACATTTTTAAAAAAAGTCTTTTGATCTGGCTCCACAAATGCGACCGTGAGAGTGCCGGTTGTTTTAAACGCATTTTGTGTTTTACAAGCTTTTTTGTTGGAGCCGCTCACTCAGAAACTTCCAATCTAAAAACAGACTTTTTTCTAGTATAAATCCGTTAGTTTCTTAACCATGAGTCGGATGTGGCTGATTTACGAATTTGTCCAAGATATTTATAAAACACACATTTTTAAAAAAAGATTTTTGATCTGGCTTTACAAATGCGACCGTAAGAGTGCCGATTGTTTAAAAAAAAAAATTTTTTTTGCAAATTTTTTTGTTGGAGCCACTCACTCAGGAACCTCTAACTGCAGAATTCTATTTTTAGAGTAAATTGATAAAAAAGATTCCAAAGATTCTAAATTCGTTAATTTTTTTAAAATATTAGATTCCAAACGGCATTTTTTTTTTTTTTTATTCAAAGTTAGGCATGTTTAGTGTTAATTATAATAAATTATAAATTAACGTCTCGTTCCATAAGAATGGAATGCAAATTAGGATTCTCTGAGAAATTTATGAACGTTAACTTTAAAGCCTTGAGGATTAAATTCATCAGGGAAAACCCAGGAAGGTAAGGCATTCCAACGATGAGAGACTCTGTTGAAAAAGTCACGTTGGAAGGCTACAGTTCTACACCTAATTATTTGAACTGTAAAGGGATGCGCTGCTACGTTTGCTCTGGTGTGACGCGAAAGGTTTGCTGATTTAGGTAAAATCGATTTGATCTCTTCAGAAGCTCGTTCATCCATAATATATTTATAAAATATAGTCAAATCAGCAACATTTCTTCTGTGCTGCAAGGAATCAAGACCGTTAGTAAGACTTGGGTTACCAATGAGTTTAATAGCTCTACGCTGTACAGAATCAAGGCAGTTGAGACTACTCAAGTAAGCTCCACCCCATATGTGAGAACAGTATTCGGTTATATTAATTATAACGGTTTTAAAAAATCAATCTTTTTTAGAAAAAAGGCTCTAGCTCCACGTGTCGGATTTTGCTGATTCACGAACTCGTCCAAGATATTAATAGAACACACATGTAAAGAAATTTTTTTTGATCTACTTCAACAAATGCGACCGTGAGAGTGCCGGTCGTTTTCATTATATCTCATATCGTTTATATACGTTGTTGCAATGCCTGATGAAGCAATTGGCAACGCAATATGATTTTGTGATCAAATGCGCGCAAGTATCATTGAGATAAGGCTTGTTTTGCCAGTGCTACCTGCTCCGTCCAAAAATAAAAATCCACCTTACTGTGCTGCAATTGATAAATGAATTTGTTCATATATATTTCTTGCTCAAAAGTGAGTAGTTGCTTATTATTAGCAACATAAGTAGACAAAGAGGTTGTATCGTATTGTTGTTCACGTTGGACATCGCTGTTAATGATTTCTGCTGCTGGGCGGTTTGGCGAGGACATGCCAAAACGAATGCGTGGCATATTTGAAATGAGAATATAAATATCCTCAATCTTTACTAATGCCTCCTTATTTATTTTTGTGGAAAAATCGATGTTGTGATCTTGATCAGCAACCCGAATGCGATGTAGAATGTCCTTACTCATCGAATCTTTATATTTATCCCAGAGAACAGAAACTTCAGACGGAAAACATGTGATCAATAACATAGCGAATATAATTGACGAATTTGATGAAGAAAAGAATTCAGTACTGCATCTGCAGGTGTGATATCCTAATGGTTATGATCTTCCAGTAAATTCAATTCACGACACGCATCGAAGTACGTGCCGTACAAAATGCCGTTGACTATTCGCAAACGTTGAAATCTTTATAACACATAAAACCTATTGTACGAATAGAAAAATTAAAAAATACATTTTGCCGGAATTGATAAACCGGAAAATGTAACTAAACTGTAACATATCATACTTTAATATATTAGCATATTTACCAATTTTAGTCAAGAACCATTATCAGAAACTGATGTTGTTGAAGTTCCAAATAAACTGGTGCTCAAGAGGCCCCCACGACTTATCCCAATATCGCCCAAAAACTAATCAGTTATTTGTTCTTCCAATCTCCATTCAATTCGATTATCAGCCCGACTAGAATTCTTATTTCGGTTCGAATAAGGATGATGTTTGGCCAACCAAACTGGGCATTCGGCCCTAATGAGCACTCCATATGAAAACCTCATGCTGAAAGTAACGCATGTCCACATTCGTATGCCATTTGGACTAGCTAATGCGGACTGCATTAGGTCTAAAATTGTGCTGCCGAAGAATATTTTCTGAATGCAGCAAACTATACGTTGACCAAATCACGGTATAATAAAAATAAAAAATCAATGTGATTCAATCATGTTTCCATATTTTTTCCTGATGAAGTTCCCAAGCGGTCACCCGTATAAGTTGTAGACCTTCACAGTGTTGCTTAACTTCCTTGTAAGTGATGTTGTTGTCTTAACCAGTTCTCCATCTCGCCCATAAATATATCTTATCATCATTGATTATTTCTATGAGATTTTATATATTTCTTCGATTTGTATGATTACAATTCATCTTCGCCTAACTTGTCAATTTCTAAAATATGATGTACTGTCAAATTCTCAAAAACAACTGCCTCTGTTTCTAGCTTGGTACCCAAAACGTAACATTTCCATTCATCACCATAAAGTCAGAAATTCTCAAAATAACTTCATTGTTTTTCAATTGAACTCATTGGTATGAAAAACTGTTGCTGCAAAAATACATCTTTCAAATATAGGTCTTGAGCCTTAGGCTTAGCAAAGTTTTTAAAAATGAGGGGTGGAATACCGTCGGGGCCGGCAGATTTGTTGATATTGATAGAACAAAAGTTAATTATTGGACAACAAGCTGTTGACTTGACAACAGTTGAAGAACGAATGGTTGTTCAATAAATAGTGAGTCCATGGATGCCTCTACTCAGAACAACTTGAGAAGACTACCTTCAAAGTCGTATTTCTTAGGAAATTTGAAATTTTATGGTCAAGTCTATTCGAGTATATATTCAAGTCTATTCGAATACAATACATTGTAAATATTAAATGAACTTATTTTCGACTATTATCATAAATCTTGTATAAGCTTATACACGGAGAAAATTTTTGCACTAACTGTAAATACAAAAAATGACATGCGCGTTTCGAAATATTTCAGTAAAAATATTTTGCTCAAATCGGATAAAATACGTCAGTTTTCTAGTTTGTTATCTGTCAGCAAAATGAAGTATTCCCCGACACTACAGCGTTGCTAGGCAACTTACTAAAAACAGTACTAGAAAATATTCTCTGCCTAGGCAGAGAATACTTTCCAGTACGGTTTTTCATCTGTTTTTAAGAAATACATGATATAATATTAATTTATTTAGTTTTTATTATTATAACTGTAAAGGTACATATTTAAGAACTATTTATTATTGGTTATATTTACATTAATTGTACAATTTGTACAGGTGTTGAAAATTGGCACAGATGGATTACAATTAAAGTTAGTTATAGCCACTAATTCACTATTATCGTTTATTTCGATCATGTAAGGGTCCATACCTGGATTTTGTTCGGTACTATTGAAAATTCTGTTTGCAACTTCAATTTTGTTATTTAGAGAATCATCAATGTACCCTTCGGCAACACTTGACGATTTCCAACCACCATGTCTCTTAAGGCAAGTCAAATCTGCACCTGTATCTACCAATATTGTAGCAGATGATCTGCGAAAACAGTGTCCTGTGTATTCTTTCGCATTTGGCAACTTCAAATAAGTAGCTACAGTTTGGGGCAATTTACCAAATTGATGTATGCCCACTACTTGTCTGTTACCTCTACCGTTTTTTAATTTGAAAAAGAATCGAGGGTTATCGAAATCAGTGGGACGTAATGCTTTGTATCTACGATATATTTCGATATACACTTCATTTACAATAAATGATCTTGGTTTGTTTGTCTTGCTGACAGGAATGGTAATCAATATATTATTTCCAACTTCTTGAATGTCATTCAAATTCATTCGGCATAGTTCATCTTGACGACATGCGCCAGAAATTCCAAAAATTAAGGCAACCTAGAAAACAAATTTTTTGTAAATAAATAATGAGCGCGTACATATTAACATACTTTTGCCATTAAATATGTCTCATCTGGAGCATGTCCCATAAATGTTTCTATTTGTTGTTTCGTTAATATTTTGGACTTTTTAGGCTTATATCCATCTGACTGACGTTTCAGTAATGCGCGTAGTTTTTGATATTTGAATATATCTACATTATTGTTAATGCTAAGCGTCGACCTCAGCATCGAATAGTTAGACCATAAGGTTGACGGTTTCATCTTTTGACATAAATCCGCAAAATATGCAATTAAAACATTTTCGGAAAATGAATTGGTCTCGCTATTTGTGCGATAATCCATAAAACGCTTGTATGCATTTTCGTACTTCTCTCTCGACTTCTGCGGCAACAAATTTATTGTAGTCAATCTTGCCGTCTCCAAGATGCCAAGCGAAGTACCTGGGATTGAATTATCAGAATCGTTGTCCATTATTTTTAAATTCAAGTGCACTACAAATTAGCAACGCGTATCGTTTGCTTTGACAGACATTTAAATAAATTGAAAACGCACGCGATTGTTATAATTCTAAGGTAACTTTGATAGTAAAATCTATTGAAAATATAAATTGACAAATGTTGCGTATTTTAAAGAATATAATGAATAAAATTGATAATCTACGATATACTGCCGATTGGAGAAAAAATAGTATGTGTAACTCGTGGAAAAACTATAATTCCCGGACTCTTATATGGTTGCTGGAACTCGGCTGACGCCTCGTCCCAGCAACTTCCATACTCGTCCGGGAATATATCGTTTTTCCTACACGCTACACAATATACTATTCTGTCGAATAGTGAACTTCGACTTCTCGTAAGTAAATTTCATTACTTACAAGACGTTACAGTAAAATAATTACTA